>JACEFZ010019098.1:200000-202500 GCA_014155875.1 Cepaea nemoralis
ACTGATTTAGAGACAGCTATTGTCTTTCAGCCTCTGCGGAACCTTTGTTTTCCTGGCTTCAGTGAGTGTCGATCCATACCCTTGAATGATCTCTGGCTATTGTGTGTACGCCTAACACGTCAATTAGAGCACGTAATTAAGATGGATTTAGTCTGCTTTCATTATTTATGAAATCTTTATCATCATCCGGTGGCTTGCCGTGTACACAATTTTGCTCTTATTACAGTCTGTCACGATCATGTCTTTGGCTGCAATAGTTGTCGTAAACAAAGTTGCCAGTCCTTTGCAAGACGTTGCGTTCAAGCCAAGCTCTAGGTTGATTTTTAGACAATTTTACATTCAGTAATTTGCCATTTCCGGTCTTCATGGCGAAGGACTTAAGGGCGCGGTTCGTAATCCCGTATACCCGCGTTCGAAACACAGCTTCAGTTTGGCAGGAGACGGGGTTGCGTTGGTTTTCCCTTGTTATCGGTGCCGGCCGTTCAGAAAGCAATGACAAACTACTGAACGTAATCTTGCCAAGATATCACAGAGGCAGAAATCCTGGTGTTGACTGCAATGTGCAGTAAAAAGGATATGGAAAACAAGAATGTGCCATTGATTTCTGAATGAAAAGTTAACGTTGAAGTCCAACTGCCCTATGTAGGATTTGTGACCTCTACCCCGTCTTCAGCGCAACGGAAGTTTAAGAGCCAGAGCGCCATTGTAAAGAAAGTAATTTGCCAATGATTTCCTTCTTGGAAGTGGCCGTACAGGTACTGATACAAACATCCGCTTACTGGAAGACTGTGTGTGGTCTGTTCTTCTGCGTGCATGCCAGTGTTGGACATTGAATAGAAAACGTTTGAAGAATGTTAAACATTGAGTAAAGAATGTTTGAAGAATGTTAAACATTGAGTAAAGAATGTTTGAAGAATGTTAAACATTGAGTAAAGAATGTTTGAAGAATGTTGGACATTGAGTAAATAACGTTTAAAGAATGTTGGACATTGAGTAAAGAACATTTGAAGAATGTTGGAAATTGAGTACAGAACGTTTGAAGAATGTTGGACATTGAATAAATAACGTTTGAAGAATGTTGGACATTAAGTAAAGAACGTTTGAAGAATGATGAACGTTTAGTAAAGAACGTTGGAAGAATGTTGGACATCGAGTAATGAACGTTTGAAGAATGTTGAACATTGAGTAAAATCGTTTGAAGAATGTTGGACATTGAGTAAAGAACGTTTGAAGAATGTTGGACATTAAGTAAAGATCGTTTGAAAAATGTTGGACATTTAGTAAATAACGTTTGAAGAATGTTGGGCATCGAGTAAGGAACGTTTGAAAATGTTGAACATTGAGTAAAGAACGTTTGAAGAATGTTGGATATTAAGTAAAAAACGTTTGAAGAATAATGGACATTGAGTTAAGAACGCGTGAAGAATGTTGGTCACTTAGTAAAGAACGAGTGAAGAATGTTGGACATTGAGCAAAGAATGTTTGAAGAATGTTGACCATTAAGTAAAGACCGTGTGAAGAATGTTGGAAGAAGAAGAAGAAGAAGAAGAAGAAGAAGAAGAAGAAGAAGAAGAAGAAGAAGAAGAAGAAGAAGAAGAAGAAGAAGAAGAAGAAGAAGACAAGCCTTATGTTTGATACACATCATACAGTATCTAACAAGAGATTTAAGAGCTCGCTCAATAGTTCAAGCTCAAATTACACCAGGCTTACTCTACCCCAATAATCTGTGTTAACGATTTCCAATTTGGCCCGTGCCCTAAATAAACAGGCACCAGGCGAAATTGAGATTCAAGATTTGAGGACAGTCAAAATAATGTCTTAAATCTCCTGTTTAAATCTACATCAGATGGTAGCAAATTATAAATCACCCATTCATTGAAATGGTTTTATTGATTTTCTTTGTGTGGATGGCGGAGTGATGTGATCTTAGCTACAAAACAGGTGGCTGGTGACAGAGTAAAGATGGCGGACAGCTGATGCTAGTACCTGGTTCTCTTGCACTCTAATTAAACATGATATCTTATACAATGGATCGTTTATGAACAAATTGGGAAAAGTTTGGAAGCAACTGAGATGTGGTTTCTGAGACGAACGGTGCGAATACTTTGGACTGCTAGAGTAATTAACAATGATTGTTTGGAAGTGGCTAGATCATTAACCAGATCATTAATACAATTAAAAGAAAGAGACAAACATCATTCTTTGCTCGTATGATGAGAAGAGAGACATTGCAAAATATCATAACAAATGGAAAGATCAGTGAGGAAAAGAGGCAGACCAAGAGAAATGATACTGGATGGATTGAGACGGTGGTTTTAAGGAATATAATCAGCAGAGGTTGATCCAGAGTATCAGGGATAGAGATCTATGGAAAGACATGAACGTCTATGCCAGCTGGTTGGGCACATGATGATGATGAAATTAATATATTTGTTTTGTTTTAAAGTGAATCTGTTTAAACTGTATCATTGGGGTCGCCGTGGCCAAATGATAAGCCGCA
>JACEFZ010019098.1:210000-285000 GCA_014155875.1 Cepaea nemoralis
GGGGGGGGGGGGGGGGGGGGGGAGGGTTGAGCTCGCCTCATTTGTCACGATATGTAGAGTGCACCCCTGGTAAACATGTATGCTAATGTACCCCAGATTAACTACTCATGGAAATGTTGGGTAAACAAACAAGATCACAACAGCGACACCTGCAGTACAACGGTATTTGTGTCACGGAGATAAGGTCAATAGGTTGGTTGTTCGTTTGTCACGTGACGTGGGAGCAACGTCTGCTGAACGTTCTTCAGCTTTGAACTTATATAGCGAGTACCCTTAACAAGCCTGAAGTCGCCTTGGGTATATGGTGCTAAATTCATATATTTATAGATCTATTGGCACTCTGTAAATGATGTGGTCAGTATATAACTCCACCCGCGTTTACTTCCATAGACATTTCTTGGTACATGTAGGGTATATTTTAATGACTGTGCAGTGTTTGGAAATAAAGCCGGTCCAAGTTTTGTATTCACTCTCTGTAAGGTTCATGCAACATAATAGGTAAATACAAAACTTGGACCATCAATATTTTCAAACACTGCACAGTCATTAATAATACACCCTCTATTTTAGACTATCCATAGTCACATAGACACATCCCACTTTTGCGGGCATTTGTTGACCGGGTTAACCTTCCCGGTGATCCACAGTTCAAGAGCTGAATATCGAAGAGGGTTGGCTATTAAAGACGATAAAACAAAGAAAATTGATATATTTTAGTCACTTGAAACGTCATGAAAGTTTGGAGAGAACAATAATGGAGGGGTATATACCTGGGAAGAGAGGAAGAGGAAGGCCAAAGAGAAGATGGGTGCAGGATGTGGCGGATTATCTCCAGATGGGTGTGTCTGACGCGGGACATCTTGCTTGTGATTGAGAAGTTTTCCGGAAGGTTGTTATCGGAACGAGGTTCTGCAAAGGGCATGCTACTGAATGAATGAATTTTAGACTGATTCGGCCTGAGAGGACACACCGATATATGGTTAAACAAACACTTGGTAGCCAGCGATGTTTGTTGCTATTACATAATTACAATTCATCTAGTGTCTTGTCGACTGGCGTGAGAGATCATGCTTCTCCATAAATTGCGATCTGTAACGGCATGTATCAGTTTGCATGCTAACTCCCTCCCGTGCCATGACACAAGATTTTCAAGAATTTTCTCTCTGTGTCTTCCCCCATCTCTCTTTCCACAAATCTTTCCAGCTGTCACAACGATCAAAGCTTATACCATCGAAATCAACGCAATCCGGCCTGCTTTAAAATCGGCTGCGTCTGATTTCGAACCCTCAACTCGGTGTGGCAACTCTGTATGACAACTATTTTAGTAACAAATCTCTTGATGAATCTTTACGTTTACAGCCGCCAACCGAGGGTGAGTGTGTGTGAGGGTGCGGGGGGGGGGGGGGATGAGGAATACATTCACGGGCATTGTCTGGCATTCGCTGAAGTATGAAAAAAAACGATGTGGCGTTTGGAGGACACACTAGACAACATAAATAAGTAAAGATTAGAGGATACTCACGATTAACATCATCATCATCATAATCTTTATCATCACCGGCATAAAATTATTACACTCATCATCTTTATCATCCTCGGCATAAGATTATTATCATCATCACCATCTTCATCATCATCACCACCACCGCCATCGTCATCATCATCTTCACCATCATCGGTATCAGAATATCATCATCACCATCATCTTTATCATCAACAGCATCAGATCATCTTCATCATCATTATAATCTTTATCATCATCGGCACCAGAACATCATCATTACCATCATCTCCTCATCATCTTATTATCATTGGCATCAGACCATCATCGTAATCACCATCATCTTTATCATCATCGACATCAGATTATCATCATCATTTTTATCATGATCAGCATCAGATCATCATCATCATCATCATCATCATCATCATCATCATCATCATCATCATCATCATCATCATCATCATCATCATCATCATCATCATCATCATCATCATCATCATCATCATCATCATCATCATCATCATCATCATCTTTAAAATCTTCCACTTTTGCCGTCAAACGTCGTGGGGAATAAATAGTTGACTGTCCAGCTAATGGTAGCACTAGACACTGTCTTTGATGTCGTCAATCCATTGTCTTCTTGGGCGTCGTCTTGCTGTCGTATCGGATCTTCTTTGATATAGTGATAGAACCATTTGATCTTCTACCTTTCAATATATGTGGCACAAGGTATAGATTCCGCTGTCTATCAATTTTTACTGCGTCTCGGGTCGTTAAGTCGACAACTCTTCTGAAGCATCTCATCTCGTAGGTGTTAATTTTGCGTAAGTGTCATTTGGATAATGTCCAGGCTCGACATTGGTATCATAAGTTGGTGTAAATTGATTATATTTTATCAATTATCTTGAATACGCGTGTTGTACATTTCAGTTTCAAGGATTTATCTAATTACTGAAGTTAATGTTGTGTGATTTCTGCAGTATGTACCTGAATAGACGCAGTGAAATATGCCAGGCAACAAATCATGCAATCTATTGTTTGAGTCTTCGTTATTCAAATTCACTACGAGAAAAAATTTATTATCTGTCGTTTTGCAGACATAGGTATATTTGACTGTTTCAGTTTGGGTGATAACTACTGAACGTAAACTTGCCGAGACATCAACATCCATCCATCCATCCATCCATCATGTGCCATGCCGATAAGCGTGGGCGGTCTTGTTCTGCCATCTCACTCGATCACCAGAGTCATGGATCAGCTCTGTGTTCCTGTATCGACCATGCCACGTGGCCAAGCCATCCAGGTATTTACTTCTCGGTCTTCCCTTTTGTCTCTTCCCTTCGATCTTACCAGTCGTCACCAAATTCTCCAAGTCACTTCTTCTCATAGCATGCCCAAAAAAAATTTGACTGTCTACGTATAATGACTCTAATCAGTTTACGATCTTCATTTGTTTCTTGAAGGACTTGTTCAATGGCTTTTCTGTCTGTCCATGGTATTCTTTGCATTTTCCTCAGAAACCACATTTCCACATACATCAGATGTTTTTCAGCTTGACTGCTCATTGTCCACGCTTGACATCTATACAAAAGTACAGGTTCTATGTAGCACTTCAACACTCCTTTTCTTGTTTGCTTGCTTGTGTTCGCTGGCTGTGAACTCCAGCGTGAAGTCCTGTATGTCGGATGAATACATCCTGTTGTCCAACATCAATGTGATGTCATACAGGACCTGAGGTTTGCGTGAGTATCCGTTGTCCCATGTCTGGCTTATTGGTGTGCAGACTGGTGGTTCCTCGCCATGCAGGCAGATACACTCCGGCTTCGGAGGAATCATCGATCCTACTGATGTAAGCCAGGTCCCCTAAGGGACCTGTTGCTCAGGACGCACGGTGTCGACGTGTCAGCAGGTCTTGGCCTGTATAGATCCCGGCCCTGGTGCCTTGGAAACACCTCTGCGTCCCTTTTTCTCGTTTCAATTGATATCGTTTTATTGGTCAGTATGTTTTTCATCTTGCAAAAGGCTACCTTCGCAATGGCAATTCTTGTTCTAATCTCTTCAAGGCATCCCTCATAAGATGTTATGACTGTTCCGAGATAACAACAACAACAACAGTAATTTGCTGGTGCTGACAGCGATGTCCTGTAAATAGGATATGTAAAAAAAAAAAAGTATGGGTGATAGTTGATATATAAGCGTACTTGCTTTTTCTCATCCCATGTCGATTTCTTATAACCCTGTTTATTTTGTTCAGTAAACATTGGAACAAAGAGTTAAACGTCCGTCGCTAACCTGTGTACTTTATTCATTGAACACTGTAATGCGGCAACAAGTTTTCCAAAACACCCGCGCCCGAAAAAGTTTAAACAGTACACATTGTTCGACCTAGTCAGGGCGTTCCACTCAAAGTGTCAAGGCTAAGCCGTGATACCAGACCCGTGAAGTGTTGTGTGTATCTGTATCATCCTTGAATGCACTCGTGGAAGCACGGAATAAAACGGGCTTAAAAGCCCGAGTCTGTTTAGTTGGTGATATTTGTCAGCTGACTGTCAGGTACATTGGAGTGTAGAACGTTTGAATTTTCGTAATGTTGGACATTGTTGTTGAAACAGGTTTAGATGTTAACATAGTGTCTGTGATTTTCTTGGACTGTTTTATTTAGCCACACAGGTGTTTGATATTAATATTACCACTACTATATTTGTGACTATCACGCTTGCCTGCGGCCTGGTGGGCATGTGCTGTTTGAATCCGACTGGAGCGGGGACTTTTATACAAACTGGCCTGGGCTGCTGGTCGAACCAGCTTAAAATGGGTATCATTAATTGTCGTGGGAAGTAAAAGCGATCTCGTGATATTTACCACAACACTTGAGATACCGGATAGTTAATCATAATTTGTGAAAGACACCATACATACACCCAATATGCCGTCAGACTCGAAGAAAGATCCTTTATTTGTACTACAACATAGAACATTTGTTCTGGGGATTTTCAGTTTTTTTTTTATCAACTCTATAAATAGCAGCATGTCCTTTCAGGACGTTGTAATCAACCTCAAACTCAGGTTGCGTGACTAGACAGTTGTATGTTCAGTGCTTTACCATCGCTTTCTGAACGAGAAGTCAAAGGTTAAGGCCAATTGACCGGTATATCCCCACATAAATAGTAAACTAACTAAAGGGGTGTCTACGTGGCGAAGTGGTCGAGCCGTTTAGCTTGGGCTCCGAAGGTTGTGGGTTCGATTCCGGGCCGCTTTTTTTGGTTCACGAGTGAAATTTTTCGGAGACTCCTGTGGGTCGTGGCTAGAGCTACAGAGTCCTGCTTTGTGAGACGCTTTCCGCGCTGCGGAGAAAGACCGAGGCGAATGGGATAAAATCCCGGTGCAATGAAGTCGACCCTGTCGACTTTTGTTTGTTTGTTAACTAAAACAAGCCAGGATACATCGCGTGACAAGTATGTGAATATTGTTTCTATACCTTAGCATCGATGAGGTCGGCGAGGCCGAAAGGTGTAATTCGCTGACACTTAAACTTTCTTTGAGCTGACGGCGGAGTAGTTTTTTTTGTTCTTGCGCTCACTCGCTTTGAACTCAAGCGTAGTTCATACACACTACTTCCAGAAGCGCTGGACTGAATTTTGTGTGTGGATTAGCTTTCTCTATTAGAAGTGTAATAGAGTAATAGCTAAGAAAAAATGGATGAATGAAGAAATCTTAATGCTGATGGACAAAAGAAAACAGAGTAAAAATGACAAACAAGAGTACGCTAAGATAAATAAAGAAATAAAAGATAAATGTTGGAAGTATGGAAAGTTAGTTAAATGAGCAGTGCAAAAAAATTGAATTAAATGCCATTAAAGATACAAAAAATATGCACAGACAAATCAGTGAGCTCACGGGAAGAAAAATAAGAATAAATACTGGGTGTTTGAAATCAAAAACAGGAAAGATATTATTGGAGGAAGGTGATATAATGAAGAGGTGGAATGAGTATATAAGAGAATTATATGATAGGGAAAGGGAAGAATTAACAGAAGAAAGTAACTTAGAAGGTCCACCTATTCTAAAAGAAGAAGTCGCTGACGCTATGAATATATTTGAAGAAAGGAAAAACAGCTGGGCCAGATGAAATCACAATAGAAGAATTAGAAGTATTGGGAGAATTTGGAGTAGATATATTAACCAAAATGTTAAATGATATTTACAGCAGTGGATATCTACTCAGTGATATGCTGAAATCTGTATTTATAGCTATACCAAAAAGACCAGGAACAATCGAATGTGAAAATTTTCGTACAATTAACCTCATAAACCATATCACTAAGCTTCTGCTCAGAATCATAATGAGAAGAACCAGAAAGAAAATAAAAATGGAAATTAGTGAAGAACAGTATGGATTTGTGGAGGGAAAGGGCACAAACAATGCAATATATACATTATGGACATGAATAGAAAGGTCAATAGAGAAACAGAAAGACATATATTTATACTTCATAGATTATACTAAGGCATTTGATAAAGTAAAACATGATGAGCTGATTAAAATGTTGGAATATATCAACATTGATGGGAAAGATTTAAGAATAATAAAGAATATTTACTGGAACCAAGTAGCAGCAATTAAAATTGGAAATAAAGAGGGTAGTTACGAACACATAAAGCTAGGAGTACGACAGGGATGTGTCTTGTCACCAGATCTCTTCTCCCTATATAGCGAAGTAATAATGAGAGAGATCAAAGAGATGCCAGGAATACTAGTTGGAGATTATAATATAAATAATATACGCTATGCAGACGACACAGTATTGGTGGCAGATAAATCAACAGACCTACAACAATTGTTGGACACTGTAGTAACAGAGAGTGCAAGGAAAGGATTCTCCTTGAATATCAAGAAAACAGTAACAATGGTGATATCAAAGAAAATGGTGACACCAAAATGTGACATAGAAATAGAAGGAAAAATTCTTAACCAAGTGGATAATTTTAGATACCTAGGGACATTTATAACATCAGATGGAAGATGTACAACAGAGATTAAGAGCAGAATAGGGCAGGCAAAGGCCGCATTTCAGAAAATGAAGAGTATCTTGTGCAATAGGTCACTATCACTGAGTGTAAGAAAGAGAGTGCTGAAATGCTATGTAGAACCAGTTTTGCTGTATGGCAGTGAATCTTGGAATGTAAATGAACAAATTAAGAAGAAATTAGAAGCAACAGAGATGTGGTTCCTGAGACGAATGTTGCGAATTCCTTGGACTGCCAGAGTAACTAACAACGACTGCCTGAAACAGGCTAATGAAACTAGAACACTATATACAACAATAAGAAAGAGATAAACAGCTTTCTTTGGTCATGTAATGAGAAGAGAGGCATTGGAGAACATCGTGACAACTGGAAAGATCGAGGGGAAGAGAGGCAGAGGCAGACCAAGAGAAATGATGCTGGATGAATTGAGACGGTGGCATGGAGGAATATCAGCAGCAGAGTTAATCCAGAAAACCAAAGACCGAGATCTATGGAGAGCCATGAACGCCTACGCCAGCTGGCAGGGCACTTGATGATGATGATTAGCAGTGTCCCTCGCCATCAGGCGAACCCACTCCGACTTCCGAGGTACTTATAATTTACGTCCCCAAGTCAAGGATGACAGGTCAACATTTAAGTTCAGCTGTCCGGTGTAGGGGTTGAACCCCTTACCTCGGAATCAGCACACCGGATGTTTAAGAACAGGCGTTCTTATCCTTTCGGCCATGCTGATCTGCATTTGTACTATAATATAGAAAATTTGATCTGTGGAGGTTCTGTTTTTGTATGACATATACACAGCTGCGTGTCCTTTGCAGGACGTTGCAATCACCCCAAACTATGGTTGCCTAACCAGACAGTTTTACGTTCAGTAGTTTGCCATCGCTTTCTGAACGAGAAGTCAAAGTTTGAGACCAATTGACCGGTATATCCCCACATAAATAGTCAACTAACTAAAACAACTTCAGGATAGCTGGCGTGACAAGTATGTGAATATTGTTTCTTTACCTTAGTCTCGATGATAAGGGAGTCTCTGTGGCGAAGTGGTCAAGCCGTTTGACTCGTGCTCCGAAGGTTGTGGGTTCGATTCCGGGCCGCGTCCTTCGGTTCACGAGTTAAATGTTTCGGAGACTCCTGTGGGTCGTCGCTAAAAGCTACGGAGTTCGTGCTTTGTGCGACGCTTTCCTTGCTGCGGAAAGAGACCGAGCCATATGGGATAAAACCCGGTGCAATGAAGTCGACCCTGTCGACTTTTAAGCGACTTTTTAAAGTCTCGATGAGGTCAGCGAGGCCGAGAGGTGTAACTCGCTCAACTTAAACTTTCTTTTGAGCTGAAGGCGGGGTAGTGGGTTCATTCCAAACACCGATCAGTTGGACTAACACGTCGACTTCTCGTTCAGAAAGCCACGGCAAGATTCTGGGGTTTATCACCACGTCCTGTAAAGGCCATGCCACATTTAAAGTGATCTGGAAATTGAATTTGTATTTATTTTTTTTCCGCCTGTTTTTCTTTCTTCACCCAGGCATCATTGTTTCGTGAGCATTAAAAGTTTGTCACTGAGTTGGTCTAATTCGTTCGTGGGTAACCCTACAATTGAACTGCTATTTGGGTTACATATTTTTTCGTTACCTGACAATTTAGGCTCGCAATTTTGAATTCTGAACCAATTCTCAACAAAACAAACGCGGAATGACCTGAGGCCAAAGACAACTGCTGGCTTTGACCTGTCTACGCTGATAGAGAAACAACAATCATGCATTTAGCGGATATTCTTCAAAGACATAGGGAGCGAGGGTGTGTTTCAGGTAATTGCCCTGCTGACCCTAGCGATGCCGAAGCTGCCGATGCAATGGAGTATGACAGTTATGTCTTATGCAGCATACGAGCCCGAGTGGTGTTGTGTGCCTCAGGACGTTCGGGTGGACAAGAATTGTGAAGTCCAGTTTCTGGCATTTACACATAACGGAAGCGGATTCTCCTATAAGTCAACGTACGGAAACTGTGACCTGAACTCAACGGTGTGCTCAAGGAATGTGTTCCTGGCCAGTGATGATGCCTCTACAGCTGTTACCGAGGTTAGTCTTTATTGTTCGTGGTTGTTTATATGTTTATTGAGGAGCCCCTGACCCAATAGGCTACAATGCCAAATTCTCATTCGGGAGACCCGGGTTCGTATCCTCGGTAAGGTGTGGATGTTTTTTTCTGTCGGGGGCAAAAATAAAACCCTAACCTGCACAGTTCGCGGCGACTGCCTAGCTGGGCGGCCTTAATTCCTCAGATTCAGGATCCCTCACCTTATACCACAGGGTACTATATAATATAGGCAGTAAATGACAGTTTGACAGTTATATGTTTAGTATCTGCGGTAGTGCAGTATTTACCACGCTTGCTAGCCCACTCTTGGGTCATGGGTTCGAAATGGCGTCGAGGTGAATTTTCACAGATTCAGTGGCCGCCGAAAAGTAGGTTTGGATCAAACAAAAATGTATGGCGGAGAATGGGAAATATGGGCATGTCACTGTTGTGGTTTGAAAGTTAACTGATGAAGTGCTATGGGATGATTAATCGTCTTAAGACTTCCCGTATCTGTGTTGGACTTGCATACAACACTTTCCTTATGCATCCTCCTTTAATTTGATATATAATACATTTCTGCTACCATATTAACAACTTTTAACTCATAACCGTGACACATTCCTACTTCTCATTTTCCGGCATCCATTTTTGTTTGGTCCAAACCTACCTTTTGTTTTTGCACTGAATCTGTTAAGACAAATAAATTGCGGACAAAGGCAATATTTTGGAAATGTGAAAAGATACGAATGTCTGGAAAAGATAACCATGGAGGGAGGTGAATAGGGGAAGCAGCGGAGAGGAAGACCACAAGATAGTCTGATTTAAGATGAGATAGATAATTTACGCATCACTGCAACACGGGCAGGACATCTGGATTATAAAAAAGAGAAATGTTCAGCACAAAGCAAGACATTGAATAATGGCGAATAGCAGGATTATATAATCCTGCTATTCGCCATTATTCAATGTCTTGCTTTGTGCTGAACATTTCTCTTTTTTATGTAAACGGTGAATAACAGGATTACATACACGTGAATTACAGGGTTACATAAACGTGTATACCAGGATTTTATAAATTGTGAAGAGCAGGATTATATAAATTGTGAATAGCAGGATTATAAGAAAACTTGAATAGCAGGATTACAGAAACGTGAATAGGGGGATTATATAAACTCGTAAATAGCAGGATTATATAAATTGTGAAGAGCAGGATTATATAAACTGATGCATACACCACAAACTTTCCCTAACCCTGTACCCGGCAGTTGTAATGCTCTAATGTGATACATATCTGAGCCAGGATTGACTGAATACTTGCCAGACACATCAGTTAATAACTATAGTCTATAGTGCGTTCACAATTGTTTGCTCTCATTCACGTTCAGTGTTTCTGAAAAGTATCTGTTGCATCGTTATGCGATTTTTCCCTGCCGTCTTATATTTACTTCTACCAGAGGAATATGTCTTTGATAGGTCCAAAGGCAACTGAAATAATGGAAAGCGGCAAAAGTTCTTTGATGTTTTGGCGAAAATGTATTGAATTAACGCTAACAAACTTGTTTTACAGTAATGCACGTCAATTCGAGTAACGACCTCTGGACACTTCCGTTCCACTATGTGACGTTCCTCTCATACGGAAAGTTTCCCGTGCACCACGGAGAATATTGATTACTGAACACCAATGTTTCCACGTGAAGATGTAATATATTTCATAATTTCCATCCCCAGCTCAGATTAATAACCCCGTGACCGAGTCAGTCACAAATAATATATTAATTTGAAAGTGATTGTTGTCCAAAGAGGGTAATGGCGTTCAGTGGTCTGTAGGAACGAGTCAGGTTTAATTATAGGTTTCTAGGAACGAGTCACGTGAAAATAGACTCTGTATGAAGGTTAAGTTAGTTGCATATCCTTTACAGGACGTCGCAGTCAATTCCAAAATTTATTACTTGTTTGTGATTTCTTGGCATGTTTACGATCGGTAGTTTTCCATTGCATTCAGAACGACTGACACTCACACAATTCTATGAAAACCAACGCAAAGCGGTCTACTTCCAAATCGCCTGCAGAAGTGTTTCGAACGCGGTATGCAGGATTACGAATTTCTTCCGAAACCCCTTCGTCACAGAAGCAGCCTGTAGGAACAAAACAAGTTATATTATATGTACGCAAGAACGAGGCAACTACATGCTTGCTTGCTTGTGTTCGCTGGCTGTGAACCCCAGCGTGAAGTCCTGTATGTCGGATGAATACATCCTGTTGTCCAACATCAGTGTGATGTCATACCGGACTGAGGTTTGCGTGAGTATCCGTTGTCCCATGTCTGGCTTATTGGCGTGCAGACTGGTGGTTCCTCGCCATGTAGGCAGATACTCTCCGGCTTCGGAGGAATCATCGATCCTACTGATGTTAGCCAGGTCCCCGAAGGGACCTGTTGCCCAGGACGCACGACGTGGACGTGTCAGCAGGTCTTGGCCAGTATAGATCCCGGCCCTGGTGCCTTGGAAACACCTCTGCGTCTCGGCAAGCTAAATAATACGAGAGGAACGAGTCAGGTTAAATTAAATATATGTAGGAACGAGTCATGTTGAATTATATGTATCTAGGAACGAGTTAGGTTGAATTATATGTATGTAGGAACGAGTCAGGTTGAATTATATGTATGTAGGAACGAGTTAGGTTAAATTATATGTATGCTGGAACGAGTCAGGTATAAATTATATGCACGTAGGAACGAGTTAGGTTGTCGGAACGTGTCAGGTTAAATTATATGTATGTAAGAGCGAGTCAGGTTAAATTATCTGTATGTAGGAACGAGTCAAGTTAAATTATATGTATGTATAAGTAAGGAAGTTAAATTATATGTATATAGAAGAAAAGAAGTTAAATTACATGTATACAGGAACGAGCCGAGTTAAATTATATGTATCTGGTAACGAGACAAGTTAAATTATATGTATGTAGGAACAAGTCACGTTAAATTAAATGAATGTAGGTAGAAGTTCCACCACTGTGTTAACGGGATCCCAAAAGGAAGTAAACCAAAGTTACACAGTAGACCTCCGTGCATGACACAAAAGGTGACTAAGCAGGTCTGGTCTGAGTAAACCTATCACACACTGTAGACAAATATCAGCTTACATCCATGCAACCATTAGCTGGCCTAGTACGGGCTTGGCATGAATAGCTGTGGCCCTATACTTCACTAGAAATCTGCAGGGAACAATGAGAAGAAAAGAATGACTAAGTACAGTTAATTTATAGGTATCTACGAATAAGTCACAAATATGTCACAAACATCTCACGCCAGTCAAAAACAAATGAAATAAATAAAATAAAATAACTGGGTTTTGAGGCACTTCTTACCTTCTTCTGCATATAGACAGACGTATAGAGGGGAGAGTAAGAGAGAAAGGGGAGAGATAAAAAGACAAAGATAGAGATATATAAAACGAGAGAGAGAGAGAGAGAGAGAGAGAGAGATAGAAGAGAGAGAGAGAGAGAGAGAGAGAGGAGAGAGAGACGAGAGAGAGCGAGAGAGAGAGAGAGAGAGAGAGAGAGAGAGAGAGAGAGAGAGAGTTAGTTACAGAAACTGAAAATCACATCAAAAAGTCACGGTGACTAGGTCAGATCCTCCAAGCCCCATAGAAAGCCAGTCAAAAGCAGTGTTCTGTTAAATTAGGATCGTGTCCTCATTATCCTACATCCCTCTAACTAACACTACTAACAGTGAACCGCCTTCATGCAACGCCTATCTGTGTCTCTGTCGCAGTACGTTTCGAATTTTTACAAGTTATTCTTTTTCCTGTTGTTTTTGTCAGTATCAGGTTGAGAAGCGGTGACACAATGGTTAGTGTTCTTGTTTATCTAGACTGGCTCTCTCTCTCTCTCTCTCTCTCTCATCTCATCCTCTTCTCTCTCTCTCTCGCTCTCTCTCTCCCTCCTCTCCTCTCTCCTCTCGCTCTCCCCACGCAGTCGTCATCGTTATATACTATTGCCGGTAAGCGTGGGCGATCATGTTTCGCTATCTCACATGATCCCCAGAGTCGTGGATAAGCTCTGCGTTCTTGTCCCGACCATGTCATGTGGTCAAGCCATCCAGATATTTACTTCTCTGCCTTCCTCTTGTTCTTTCCTCCCTCAATCGTGTCAGTTGTCACCAGGTTCTCCAGCTTATTTCTAATTTCTCTAAGATTCAGTTTACGGTTTTCATTTGCCTCTTGTAGGACTTGCTCATTGGGTTTTCTGCCTGTCCATGATATTCGTTGCATTTCCCTCAGAACTCATATTTCCACTGCTATTAGATGTTTTCCAGCTTGTCTGCTCATTGTCCACGTCTCACATCCATACAAAAGTACAGGTTCTATGTAGCACTCAACCCTCTTTTTCTCGTTGCAAAGGGCATCGTTTTATTGGTCGAGTATGTTTTCCATTTTGCAAAAAGGCTACCCTTGCCATAGCGATTCTTGTTCTAATCTCTTCAAGGCACCTCCCATAAAATATGTCCTCCGTATATTATTCATTTTTGTTTCTACTTCTATTCTCTTTGTTGTTTTTTATGTCTTCTCTCTCTCTCTCTCTCTCTAGCTCTCTCTCTCTCTCTCTCTCTCTCTCCCCCCCCCCCCCCCCCACCCCTCGTGGATTCCCGATAAAGGCATTCCTAGTTACTCTATTGTCAGGGCTTTCTACATTTAAATACTGTTGAGCGCCATCGTCTTTTCCATGACCTCTAGACATGTTCATTCTTTCAGACCATTTTATCCTTCCTATTTCGGGAAGGCAGTCAGTTGGTAAATGTTGTGTAGTGTATATGCAATCGTTGTCGTTGTTCTCTGTGTTTCTGATCATACAGTCACCAGTGTTGAGGTCAAAGTCTAAACGTTATGACATTACCGAACAGTGTCCACCGTTCTATCCTGATGTAGGGGAACATTTGTCTGTTTGAATTCTCTCTCTCTTCTCTCTCTCTCTTTTTCTCTCTCTCTCTCTCGCTCTCTCTCTCCCTCCCTCCCCCGCCCCCACACCCATACACACCTTTTTTTGCTGGGTAATAACTAGAGGTCTTCGTGGCTAAATAGTCTGCCTCATATGTGAAGGTCGTGAGTTCGTTCCTCTCACTGCGTCATTTATAACACGATTGGAATTTTGCCTGATAATCCTGCTGGAGTCATGGTTGGAGCTACGGAGTTGCGATGTTCTCGGCAAGCGGTTTGCCGTTCTGCAGAGAGATACTGATCCATATAGAATACTACAGTAACACCCGATGTAGTGAAGTCGACCCTGTCCACTGTAGTCCTTTAGTTACTTTGATACACCTGTGTGTTAATTAGGGCCCATAATAGAAACAAAGAATAGTAATACTGCAACCTGCCATGCATGCCGTAAGAGACTACTAAGTAGGGATTCCTTGGGAATGGCTACCACATCATGTAGAAAACTTTCTGTAAAATCCAACAAGTCAATTAGTGTGAAAGGCAACGAGCGAGCGGAACAGCTGGGGAACATGACGATGATAGAGGTGAGAAGAGCAATGGATATGCCATACATCATCAGCGCTGTAAAGAGATACTGGACGAACAGATGACTAAGGAAACCTGGGAATCTGCCTCCATGTCGAGAGTGTGCGATATGGGAGTGAAGCATGGGGCTGCCAGACATGAATATTCTTTTAAGAGCACAAGACATTTGATTAACAAACACAGAACTGGTACGATCAGTGGGTGTACGCTGGCGGAGATATTCAAGAGGAGGCCGGAGCACCTGTCCAGGGTGTGATGATGATGAACATAATCAATAATCCAGTCAATCATGAACGAGTCAACGAAGGGGTTGGGGTGAGTTGGTTGAGGGCCTAAACTCAGTTGACAGGTGAACAGGAGGTGAAGGAGGAGTTAGGAGGAGAAGGAGGAGGAGAAGAGGAAGAAGAAGAGGAAGGGGAAGGGGAAGGGAAAGAAGAAGAAGAAGAAGAAGAAGAAGAAAAGAAAAAGAAGAAGAAGAAGAAGAAGAAGAAGAAGAAGAAGAAGAAGAACAACACAACAACAACAACAACAACAACAACAACGACAACGACAACGACCCCGACACCGAAAACAACAACAACAACAACAACAACAACAACAACAACAACAACTCAGATATATAAATAACTAATAATTAGTAGATTAATAACAACATTTAACACCAGCCACATATCTCTCCTGCAGTGGGACCTGGTTTGTGAAAAGCAGTGGATTGTATCTGCGTTGTCGTCGATCCAGATGGGCGGTGTTATGGTTGGGGCCCTGGTCAGTGGGTCTCTCTCTGATATCTTTGGACGAAAGAAGGTCCACTTCTTGTCCATCCTGATCCACGCTTTACTGAACCTCGGGGCCGGTTTCTCCAACTCCTGGCAGCTGTTTGCCGTGTTCAGGTATGTGATGTCTGTAGCAGTCGCAAGGTCGTTTTATATTATTTATTCATTGTAGTTTGTTATATGGAATTTATATCTTCCTTCCTTCCTTCCTTCCTTCCTTCCTTCCTTCCTTCCTTCCTTCCTTCCTTCCTTCCTCCCTCCCTCCCTCCCTCTCTCCCTCCATCCCTTCCTCCCTCCCTTCTTCCCTTCTTCCCTTCCTTCCTTCCTTCCTTCCTTCCTTCCTTCCTTCCTTCCTTCCTTCCTTCCTTCCTGTCTGTCTGTATTGAAAGAGAAAACTCAACTGGCACAAGACAAACGTCTAGGACACTGACCGCCCTGAGCTAGCACTAGACACCCGTGTGGGACAATCTACCGCCCTGAGCTAGCACTAGACACCCGTGTGGGACAATCTACCGCCCTGAGCTAGCACTAGACACCCGTGTGGGACAATCTACCGCCCTGAGCTAGCACTAGACACCAATATGGGGCAATCTACCTCCCTGAGCTAGCACTAGACACCCGTGTGGGACAATCTACCGCCCTGAGCTAGCACTAGACACCCGTGTGGGACAATCTACCGCCCTGAGCTAGCACTAGACACCCGTGTGGGACAATCAACCGCCCTGAGCTAGCACTAGACACCCATATGGGGCACTCTACCTCCCTGAGCTAGCACTAGACACCCGTGTGGGACAATCTACCGCCCTGTGCTAGCACTAGACACCCGTGTGGGACAATCTACCGCCCTGAGCTAGCACTAGACACCCGTGTGGGACAATCTACCTCTCTGAGCTAGCACTAGACACCCGTGTGTGACAATCTACCGCCCTGAGCTAGCACTAGACACCCTATGGGACAATCTACCGCCCTGAGCTAGCACTAGACACCCATGTGGGACAATCTACCGCCCTGTGCTAGCACTAGACACCCGTGTGGGACAATCTACCGCCCTGAGCTAGTACTAGACACCCATATGGGGCAATCTGCCTCCCTGAGCTAGCACTAGACACCCGTGTGGGACAATCTACCGCCCTGAGCTAGCACTAGACACCCGTGTGGGACAATCTACCGCCCTGAGCTAGCACTAGACACCCGTGTGGGACAATCTACCGCCCTGTGCTAGCACTAGACACCCATGTGGGACAATCTACCGCCCTGAGCTAGCACTAGACACCCGTGTGGGACAATCTACCTCTCTGAGCTAGCACTAGACACCCATGTGGGACAATCTACCACCCTGAGCTAGCACTAGACACCCGTATGGGACAATCTACCGCCCTGAGCTAGCACTAGACACGCGTGTGGGTGTGGGACAATCTACCACTCTGAGCTAGCACTAGACACCCGTGTGGGACAATCTACCTCTCTGAGCTAGCACTAGACACCAGTGTGGGACAATCTACCGCCCTGAGCTAGCACTAGACACCCATGTGGGACAATCTACCGCCCTGAGCTAGCACTAGACACCCATATGGGACAATCTACCGCCCTGAGCTAGCACTAGACACACGTATGGGACAATCTACTGCCCTGAGCTAGCACTAGACACCCGTATGGGACAATCTACCGCCCTGAGCTAGCACTAGACACCCGTATGGGACAATCTACCGCCATGAGCTAGCACTAGACACCCATATGGGACAATCTACCGCCCTGAGCTAGCACTAGACACCAGTATGGGACAATCTACCGCCCTGAGCTAGCACTAGACACCCGTATGGGACAATCTACCGCCGTGAGCTAGCACTAGACACCCATATGGGACAATCTACCGCCCTGAGCTAGCACTAGACACCCGTGTGGGACAATCTACCGCCCTGAGCTAGCACTAGACACCCGTGTGGGACAATCTACCTCCCTGAGCTAGCACTAGACACCCGTGTGGGACAATCAACCGCCCTGAGCTAGCACTAGACACGCGTGTGGATGTGGGACAATCTACCGCTCTGAGCTAGCACTAGACACACGTATGGGACAATCTACCGCCCTGAGCTAGCACTAGACACCCGTATGGGACAATCTACCGCCCTGTGCTAGCACTAGACACCCGTGTGGGACAATCTACCGCCCTGTGCTAGCACTAGACACCCGTGTGGGACAATCAACCGCCCTGAGCTAGCACTAGACACGCGTGTGGATGTGGGACAATCTACCTCCCTGAGCTAGCACTAGACACCAGTATGGGACAATCTACCGCCCTGAGCTAGCACTAGACACGCGTGTGGATGTGGGACAATCTACCGCTCTGAGCTAGCACTAGACACACGTATGGGACAACCTACCGCCCTGAGCTAGCACTAGACACCCGTATGGGACAATCTACCGCCCTGTGCTAGCACTAGACACCCGTGTGGGACAATCTAACCGCCCTGAGCTTAGCACTAGACACACGTGTGGGACAATCTAACCGCCGCGGAGCTAGCACTAGACACCCGTGTGGGACAATCTACGCGCCCTGAGCTAGCACTAGACACCCCGTGTGGGACAATCTACCGCCCTGAGCTAGCACTAGACACCCGTGTGGGACTAATCTACCGCCCTGAGCTAGCACTAGACACCCGTGTGGGACAATCTACCGCCCTGAGCTAGCACTAGACACCCGTGTGGGACAATCTACCGCCCTGAGCTAGCACTAGACACCCGTGTGGGACAATCTACCGCCCTGAGCTAGCACTAGACACCCGTGTGGGACAATCTAACCGCCCTGAGCTAGCACTAGACACCCGTGTGGGACAATCTACCGCCCTGAGCTAGCACTAGACACCCATATGGGGCAATCTACTCCCTGAGCTAGCACTAGACACCCTTGTGGACAATCTACCGCCCTGAGCTAGCACTAGACACCCGTGTGGGACAATCTACCGCCCTGAGCTAGCACTAGACACCCGTGTGGGACAATCTACCGCCCTGAGCTAGCACTAGACACCCGTGTGGGACAATCTACCGCCCTGAGCTAGCACTAGACACCCGTGTGGGACAATCTACCGCCCTGAGCTAGCACTAGACACCCATATGGGGCAATCTACCGCCCTGAGCTAGCACTAGACACCCGTGTGGGACAATCTACCGCCCTGAGCTAGCACTAGACACCCGTGTGGGACAATCTACCGCCCTGAGCTAGCACTAGACACCCAGTGTGGGACAATCTACCTCCCTGAGCTAGCACTAGACACCCAGTGTGGGACAATCTACCGCCCTGAGCTAGCACTAGACACCCGTGTGGGACAATCTACCGCCCTGATGCTAGCACTAGACACCCGTGTGGGACAATCTACCGCCCTGAGCTAGCACTAGACACCCGTGTGGGACAATCTACCTCCCTGAGCTAGCACTAGACACCCGTGTGGGACAATCTACCACCCTGTGCTAGCACTAGACACCCGTATGGGACAATCTACCGCCCTGAGCTAGCACTAGACATGCGTGTGGGTGTGGGACAATCTACCGCTCTGAGCTAGCACTAGACACCCATGTGGGACAATCTACCTCTCCTGATCTAGCACTAGACACCCGTGTGGGACAATCTACCACCCTGAGCTAGCACTAGACACCCATATGGGGCAATCTGCCTCCCTGAGCTAGCACTAGACACTCGTGTGGGACAATCTACCGCCCTGAGCTAGCACTAGACACCCGTGTGGGACAATCTACCGACCTGAGCTAGCACTAGACACCCGTGTGGGACAATCAACCGCCCTGAGCTAGTACTAGACACCCATATGGGGCACTCTACCTAGCCCTGAGCTAGCACTAGACACCCGTGTGGGACAATCCTACCGCCCTGTGCTAGCACTAGACACCCGTGTGGGACAATCTACCGCCCTGAGCTAGCACTAGACACCCGTGTGGGACAATCTACCTCTCCTGAGCTAAGCACTAGACACCCGTGTGGGACAATCTACCGCCCTGAGCTAGCACTAGACACCCGTATGGGACAATCTACCGCCCTGAGCTAGCACTAGACACCCGTGTGGGGACAATCTACCGCTCTGAGCTAGCACTAGACACCCGTATGGGACAATCTACTCGCCCTGAGCTAGCACTAGACACCCGTGTGGGACAATCTACCTCTCTGAGCTAGCACTAGATACCCGTGTGGGACAATCTACCGCCCTGAGCTAGCACTAGACACCCATATGGGACAATCTACCACCCTGAGCTAGCACTAGACACCCATATGGGACAATCTACCTCCCTGAGCTAGCACTAGACACACGTATGGGACAATCTACTGCCCTGAGCTAGCACTAGACACCCGTATGGGACAATCTACCGCCCTGAGCTAGCACTAGACACCCGTATGGGACAATCTACCGCCGTGAGCTAGCACTCGACACCCATATGGGACAATCTACCGCCCTGAGCTAGCACTAGACACCCGTATGGGACAATCTACCGCCGTGAGCTAGCACTAGACACCCATATGGGACAATCTACCGCCCTGAGCTAGCACTAGACACCCGTGTGGGACAATCTAACCGCCCTGAGCTAGCACTAGACAACCCGTATGGGACAATCTACCGCCGTGAGCTAGCACTAGACACCCATATGGGACAATCTACCGGCCCTGAGCTAGGCACTAGACACCCGGATGGACATCTAAACGCCCTGGAGCTAGCACTAGACACGCGTTGGGTGTGGACAATCTACCGCTCTGAGCTAGCACTAGACACACGTATGGGACAATCTACCGCCCTGAGCTAGCACTAGACACACGTATGGGACAATCTACCTCCCTAAGCTAGCACTAGACACCCGTATGGGACAATCTACCGCCCTGAGCTAGCACTAGACACCCGTATGGGACAATCTACCGCCCTGAGCTAGCACTAGACACCCGTGTGGGACAATCTACACGCCCTGAGCTAGCACTAGACACCCATGTGGGACAATCTACCGCCCTGAGCTAGCACTAGACACCCGTGTGGGACAATCTACCGCCCTGTGCTAGCACTAGACACCCATGTGGGACAATCTACCACCCTGAGCTAGCACTAGACACCCGTGTGGGACAATCTACCTCCCTGAGCTAGTACTAGACACCCGTGTGGGACAATCTACCTCCCTGAGCTAGCACTAGACACCCGTGTGGGACAATCTACCACCCTGAGCTAGCACTAGACACCCGTGTGGGACAATCTACCACCCTGAGCTAGCACTAGACACCCGTGTGGGACAATCTACCGCCCTGAGCTAGCACTAGACACCCGTGTGGGACAATCTACCTGCCCTGAGCTAGCACTAGACACCCGTGTGGGACAATCTACCTCCCTGAGCTAGCACTAGACACCCTGTGGGACAATCTACCTCCCTGAGCTAGCACTAGACACCCGTGTGGGACAATCTACTGCCCTGAGCTAGCACTAGACACCCGTGTGGGACAATCTACCACCCTGAGCTAGCACTAGACACCCATGTGGGACAATCTACCGCCCTGAGCTAGCACTAGACACCCGTATGGGACAATCTACCTCCCTAAGCAAGCACTAGACACCCGTATGGGACAATCTACTGCCCTGAGCTAGCACTAGACACCCGTATGGGACAATCTACCACCCTGAGCTAGCACTAGACACCCGTATGGGACAATCTACCTCCCTGAGCTAGCACTAGACACCCATATGGGGCAATCTACCTCCCTGAGCTAGCACTAGACACCCATATGGGGCAATCTACCTCCATGAGCTAGTGCTAGACACCCATATGGGTCAATCTACCTCCCTGAGCTAGCACTAGACACCCATATGGGGCAATCTACCTCCCTGAGCTAGCACTAGACACCCATATGGGACAATCTACCTCTCTGAGCTAGCACTAGACACCCATATGGGGCAATCTACCTCCCTGAGCTAGCACTAGATATCCGTATGGGACAATCTACCGCTCTGAGCTAGCACTAGACAAGCGTGTGGGACAATCTACCGCCATGAGCTGGCACTAGACATGCGTGCGCGACAATCTACCGCTCTGAACTGGAACTTCCCCGTGCCGACACTCAGTGCTTAGTGTTGTCTGGTCTACCCTCTACATGACACACTCAGAGAGGTTGTTCAGCAAAGGTTCCAGAATTTCCCCCAACCTGTTTTCTTCACTCCCAGGGAACCACCATGGCCCAGTAATTAGCGTGCGGAAGGATTGGCCAGCGGTTCTCCTTTGTGTCCGTCTCCTCTGGGGTTTCTGTAGTCACTGTTGGTTTCCAATCCGTCGTTTTTGATATGATGCAGTCCTCATAAGGGCTCTTTGTTTGGTTGTTGGTTAGCTATCCTCTTGCTCTGTGCAGTTCCCATCTTCTAGATCAATGGTTTTTAACCTTTTTTGGCCGAAGCCCCCCCCCCCAACCCCCTTTATCATATATTCAGAACGTCACACCCCCCCCCCCCTGTTTGAATTTCCTCCCTATAAATCCCCCCACCCTTACACAGTATACATAAAAATGGAAGCTAAATTTAATAACACATCCTAGAACAAGTCTAGACATCTACATAAAACGTGATTTGTGGGTCTAACTACGTTATAAAACGAACTTCATTAGGGCGAGAAGTACAGAACCGTAAATTATAGAGGGAAAAACAATATCAAGTAACTGGTTCTTGTATTAATGCGATCTTGAAATAATCTTAATCCTCCCTCCCCCCGAAACCGTAAAATACCCCACCGGTTAGAACCACTGTTCTAGATAGAGTGAAAACTGCGTCAGCTTCTTCGATTTCTTGTTGGCTTTCTTTGAGCTCTTTTTCTCTGACGAGTTTCATTTTCGTGTCAAATTTGTTGCACCACGTGTGGAAGTCGCTGTCGGAATCCTCCTCTTGGCTTTCTTCAGACGTCTGGCGGGACACTGGTTTCTTGAGTTTCTTAGACATCGTGGTTGGACTGCTGGCTTTAGCTTGTGGTTTCTGATTGGCCTGTGGTTTGGACTCAGCTTTTGCCTTCTCCGTGGTCTTACGCGTGGCTTCTGCTGGTTTGTTCTTAGTTAGCTTCCTTTCAGTTTTTAGCAGTTCTTTCTCTGTTTTGATGGCTTGTAGAATTTCTTCATTCTCTCTTTTCATCTACACCATACGCTCCATCTCTTGCTGGGTGCTGTGCTGGATTTCCTTCATGTCAGCCAGTAGTTTTTCGTTGCCGCTGGTTTGTGTCAGTAGTGCCTTGACTTGCTTCTTCAGCTTGTCAATCTATCCTTGGAGCTGAGCCTTTTCAGCTTGTGAGATGCATATGGCTGAATAGCACCTCCGCCGTGCTTCCTTGAATCGAGTGTTTGTGATTATGGCGGTCTTTAAGACGCCTATGTGCATTTGGAGGTATGGACAGCCCAGGTATGTTGCTCAGTGATTGTCATAGCATTTGACGCATTTTCTCTTCTCGTTGGGCTTTCGGAAGTCGTTCCTGTTTGGCCAGTGGATATTCCCTGAATGCATGGTGTTCGGCGCAGTATCAGCAGATCTCTGTCTTGCTGCGGCATGTTGTTCTGCTGTGGCCAGCCCTCTGGCACTGCGAGCATTGTATGATCCTCGGGATGAAACGTTCAGGCTGTTGTACTGTCTTATTCAACGACACTTGGCTTGGCATCTCGATGCCCTCTGTTGTCACCACCGCTAAAGTTGTAGGAATCTTGGAGTAGGCCAGAAGCCGTTCCGCCTTCAAGATTCGCATGTGGAGATTTTCCTGTTGCAGCTGCTTCTGAATCTGGTCATCTGTCAGTTCCACTTGGATACGCTTGATAACCCATCTGATCGTCTGTAAGTCGGTGTTACCGACTCTGGTGTCTTTCTCCTCACTCTTCTTCTCAATAGTCTTGGCTCTTGTCTGTGGTGGGTTGTAGCCGCCCTTCCTCGTGGTAGCTTCATTTGAAATTACTTGAAGTTATGGCGTTTTGCTGCAGATGGCAGACAGGTTCTCCCTCCTCGTCTTCTTTAGGTCTTAGCGACTTCCACGCTGCTCATCTTGAATGTCTGGTGTCATCTGGTTTTAGGCTTGGAACGTGCCATTTTCTCTCTCTCTCTCTCTCTCCCCCCCCCCCCCCCCCAATCAGGTTTCTTGAACAGTTTACGTGACTTGTTCTCGACAGTGCTCCGTAGTGGACGCGTCTGATAATTGTTCTTTCAGTAATGGTCTTAACCTTCTACCTTCCATCCATCATGTGCCACGCCAATAAGCGTGGGCGGTCATATTTGTCATCTCACTCGATCACAGGAGTCGTGGGTCAGCTCCGCGTTCCTGTCTCAAACATGCCACGTGGCCACGCCATCCAAGTAGTTACTTCTGTCTTCCCCCTTGGTCTTCTACCACAACCCCCCCCCCCCCCCCCCCCAAAAAAAAAAAAAAACAATGGTAAGAAATCTGGACCCTTTCACCTTATTTACAGATGTATAATTGTATTATTATTATTGCACATAAATATGAACTGAACATATTCTTGATAGATTCTTCATCGGTTCCTATCTATTTACAAATGTATAGTTGTATTGCTATTGCACATCAACATTAACTAAACATATTCTTCATAGATTCTTCATCGGTGGCGCCATCGGATCGTATCTGGTGGTTCACGTGCCGTATATCCTGGAGTTTGTGTCCCCTAGATGGAGAGTTATCCCCGCTTCTCTGCCCTTTGCTGCAATAGGAGCCTCGCTACTTCCCATGGCTGCTTGGTTGCTGCCAGACTGGAGATGGATGCATTTTATCTGTGCCATTATGTGTACGCCATTTCTTCTCGGATATTTGTAAGTACTCACTGCCTTCCTACATAACTAACTACTTACATGCCTAAGTACCTACCTACATACCTTCCTACATAACTAACTACCTACATGCCTAAGTACCTACCTACCTACCTACCTACCTACCTACCTACCAACCATTACCTGTCTTTTCGATTAGCAAAAGCTGATGATCTCTCCTTGGTTTTAATAGTCTGGCCCCAACACATATTTTGCGCTCTAGTGAAAGAATTTTCTAAATAAAACCGTTTTGACCGTTCCTCATGTTGCTACTTATTCACCCGCCTTTCTATTCATCCATATAACCGCCTAACCATCGTGGTATCAACACACCCATTCAGATACATACCTACACACCCACATACTGATATCCATCTACACATAGAAATATCCATAAACTCATTCAGATGCCTACCCACTTACCCAATGAGATATCCATAAACTCATTCAGATACCAGTTCACCTATCCAATGCGGTATCAGTGAATTTATGCAATTACCCACCAATCCACCTGCCAACCTATTCATTTACATTGCCTTCCCATCCGGATACCCATAAACCTCTTCAGATACCCTTCAACCTATCTAAATGCTCATCTATCCACCCAGATGCCCACTATTTATCCACATATACAGTGTCTCGCCTACTCATCCAGAGACTCATTACCCATAAATAGACTCACTACCCACCCAGAGACTCATATACACATTAAGAAACTCATATACACATCCAAAGACTTACCACCCAACCAGAGACTCACTACCTATCCAGAGACTCACTACCTATCCAGAGACTCACCACATACAGATTCACTACCAATTTAGAGACTCACCACCCATCAAGAGACTCACCACCCATCAAGAGACTCACCACCCATCAAGAGACTCACCACCTACCCAAAGACTCACAACACATCTAGAGACTCACTACACATCCAGATATTTACTACACATCCAGATACTCACCACACATACAGAGTCTCACCACCCATCTAGAGACTCACCACCCATCCAGAGGCCCATCACCCATACAGAGACTCACCACACATCCAGAGATTCACCACACATCCAGAGACTCACCACCCATCAAGAGACTCACTACCCATCCAGAGACTCACCACACATCCAGAGATCCACTATCTGTCCAAAGACTCACCACGTATCCAAGACCCACTATCTATCCAAAGACTCACCGCCCATCCAGAGACTCACCACCCATCCAGAGACTCACCACCCTTCCAGAGACTCATTTACCCATCCAGAGACTCACTACATATCCAGAGATTCACCACCCTTCCAGAGACTCACCACCCACCCAGAGACTCACCACACATCCAGAGACTCACCACACTTCTAGAGACTCACCACCCACCCAGAGACTCATCACACATACAGAGACTCACCACCCATCAAGAGACTCACTACCCATCCACAGACTCACCACACATCCAGATTCTCACCACCCTTCCAGCTTCACCACCCTTCCTTAGACTCACCACACATCCAGAGACTCACCATCCTTCCAGAGACTCACCACCCATCATGAGACTCATTATCCATCAAGAGACTCACCACACATCCAGAGATTCACTACCTATCCAGAGACTCACCACACATCCAGAGATTCACTACCCATTTAGAGACTCACCATCCATCAAGAGACTCACAACCCTTCTAGAGACTCATTACCCATCCAGAGACTCACCTTCCATCCATCCAGAGACTCACCACCCTTCCAGAGACTCATTTACCCATGCAGAGACTCACTACATATCCAGAGATTCACCACCCTTCCAGAGACTCACCATCCACCCAGAAACTCACCACACATCCAGAGACTCACCACACATCCAGAGACTCACCACACTTCTAGAGACTCACCACCCACCCAGAGACTCATCACACATACAGAGACTCACCACCCATCAAGAGACTCACTACCCATCCACAGACTCACCACACATCCAGATTCTCACCACCCTTCCAGCTTCACCACCCTTCCTTAGACTCACCACACATCCAGAGACTCACCATCCTTCCAGAGACTCACCACCCATCATGAGACTCATTACCTATCAAGAGACTCACCACACACCCAGAGATTCACTACCTATCCAGAGACTCACCGCACATCCAGAGATTCACTACCCATTTAGAGACTCACCATCCATCAAGAGACTCACCACCCTTCTAGAGACTCATTACCCATCCAGAGACTCACCTTCCATCCATCCAGAGACTCACCACCCTTCCAGACACTCACCACCCACCCAGAGACTCACCACACATCCAAAGACTCACCACACTTCTAAAGACTCACCACCCACCCAGAGACTCATCACACATACAGAGACTCACCATCCACCAAGAGACTCACTACCCATCCACAGACTCACCACACATCCAGATTCTCACCACCCTTCCAGCTTCACCACCCTTCCTTAGACTCACCATCCTTCCAGAGACTCACCACCCATCATGAGACTCATTACCCATCAAGAGACTCACCACACATCCAGAGATTCACTACCTATCCAGAGACTCACCACACATCCAGAGATTCACTACCCATTTAGAGACTCACCATCCATCAAGAGACTCACCACCCTTCTAGAGACTCATTACCCATCCAGAGACTCACCTTCCATCCATCCAGAGACTCACCAGGTTTCCAGAGACTCATTTACCCATCCAGAGACCCATTACACATCCTGCATACTCACACACATATCCACCTACCTACTCACACACACATATCCACATAACCACATATATACCCACACACATATCCACATATTCACCTTCCCGTCCACATTCCCACCTACATATCTAACTAATTACCTGTCCATAAACTCACCTTCATATCCACCAATTTACCTATCCACATTCCCACCTACCTATTTACATTCCCACCTACCTATTTACATTCCCACCTACCTATTCACATTCCCACCTACCTATTCATCTACTCACCTGTACGGTAACATATCCACATACCCATAATGCTACACAATACTTACCTGCCAGTCCATGTACCAACCTACCAACCCATCCAGATACCCCCTCCCCCATCCAGATACCAAAATACACATGCGCATATCCACATACCATGTGTATACCCATCTACCCACCTAGATTCCCATTTACATAATTCTTATCTATCACCACCCCCACTACTTATCATGATACAATCTACCCATCCACATAGCTGCTCATCCCGCCACATAGCTACCTGCCTATTCACACATCCATCCATCACATACCCATCTACCCATCCACATACCAACATGACCGCACCCCCTTTTATTTACCCGTATTTATCCGACCCCCACGTATCCGTGTTGGCATCCACATATCACGACCACCACACAACCACTTACAGACTTCACTCAATCACAACGTCTTATCTGTTGATCTGCTTACTAGCTACTTAACAATCTCCATATTTATCATCCTCCACAATGGCTACATAATTACTTGATTACAAATCATTCTCATTGTGCACGCACTAAGATAGACAACTACCTTCCTACTCGAATAATTGAAATAACAATCAAAACAGAGCAACACTGGATAAAACAAACGCACGCTGATTGGCCTTTTGGCTAAGATCAACGTGTAGTACTGCACCTGGTCTGGCCAGAGGCCGAGATGATCAATCAAACCTCACAACTCCCCACAGTAGCTGTAGGCCTGGTGGACCACTGTGGGCAAGAGGCTCATAGTGGGACTAAAGTCCAACAATAAAAACAGGGGGACGCGGGGGAGGGGGGGCCTCAGAGTCGCTCTATCCTCTGGGGGAACCGCCAGAACTAAAAAAACAAAAAAAAACTAACACACACACACACGCACGCACGCACGCACGCGCGAGCACACACACGCTGTCAATACATACAAATGTTTTAGCCAACTTTCAATCGTTGATGAATTCTCACTGATGAGTCTTGATGACGTTTTCTTGTATGCAGTTTTCTCCCCGAGAGTATGCGATGGCTAACTGTCAAGGGCAAGGTTGAAGAGGCTGCCAAGGTCATTGATCAGATTGCTCGGATGAACAAGAAGGAATACAACCCGGACAGGTGCTTCAAGCAAATACAGGTAATATCTATTCTGTGGGGGTGTAAGATTGTGTCTGGGAGCTGCGATAATACAATGGCTTGACACTCATTGCCGACCCCGTGGTCATCCGTTTAATCTGCATCGGGGCCAATTTGAATTTTTGAAATTGACCTCGCCTCCTAGATTGACCAAGTCTAAAATGAGTAGTTGGAAACCATAGGGTGTATTTTTAATGACACTGCAGAGTTTGAAAATATTGCAGATCCAAGTTTTTTATTCATCCTCTCTAAAGTTCGTGCAACATAATAGGTAAATATAAAACTTGGACCGGCAATATATTCAAACACTGCACAATCTGTAACAGTGAGGGAATTTAGGTTAGGAGTAAAGAGTTATTGTAGAATAGAGATGTAAAGTTAACTAATTAAAGGTTGGGGTTGAGATTTTTTCAAGGAAAAATTCTCTTTGAAGAAGGGGAGGTATTTTAACAGTGAGGGAATTTAGGTTAGGAGTAAAGAGTTAAGGAATGCTGCGCATTCCTTGACTAGGGGGAAAACCATAGTGAACGTGTGTGCACGAATGAAGAAGGGTATCTAGGTAAACACACACGTCACTTGGGGCCAGCGAGAAGAGATGTCAACACCACCGAGAAGGGAGTCTCCATCATATGTGCTGAGATGGAATGATTCATCAATAAAATACCTTTCTAACAACGCGAAGACTGACTGGTGTGGTGCTATACGATCACGTCCATAACCTGTGTGTAGCTCTGCAACAAATCATTAAGAATAGACCCTGTATTAGGAAGTAAAGGCGGCAGACAAGATACTGACCACGCCACGCACCAAGTGCTAACTGGTGTTATCAGTTATCAGTTGGGGTATCTTCATTGCACTCCGGACATGTCCATAGGTGCTCAGATCCTCCCCCCAGCATATGCATCCGCGTCCGGTGACTAATAGTGTCAGTTCTGTGTTGTTTGACGAGGCGCCTTGTTTTCCCGATGTACCTCTCGCGTCTGGCTGTGCCGATTCTTACTCCCAAGTCTTTCATCCTGGACAGTGATGTGGATTCACTGACGTCAAAGTCCTCTGTTCTCGCCATATCTTTAAGGACGCTAACTGGTGTATACGAGGGTAAGTTAATAAGTAAATCACAAATGGCTGTAGAAAAATAATTAAACTTGAAACCAGTTTATTTTTACACATGCATTGTCCCTTTATTTCTCAACATAATTTCCACCAACATTGATGCACTTATCCCATCATTTTATCAGACCTCCCAAACCGGCTGCATAGAACTGCGTGCTTTGTTTTCATTTACCGGCCATCCCACAGAACTGTGTGGCTTACTTATTGACTCACCCTCGTAACTTTTTCTACCCAGCTATGCACCGCTTTACGAGACAAACATTTGTCAGCATAAACACTGACAACCCACCTTGGCGGGAGACATTTCGTGAATGACGCCGAAGTTGAATGTGAAGTGAAAACGTGGTTTAGAAAACAGATAAGTGCATCAATGTTGGTGGAAATATATGTTGAGAAAGAAAGGGGCAATGTGTGTACAAAAATAAACTGGTTTCAAGTTGTTATCATCTTTAGTTATTTCTCTACAGCCATTTGTGACTTACTTATTAACTTGCCCTCATATATATATATAATTTAGACGTCAGCATGTATAGATTGAAACAAAACAGTAATCATCTTGAGGTTGCTGAGATCTTCATAGAATTTGTCCTTGAATGGAGCCAAAATGATTTTCTCTGCTCTGCATATATTGGACATTCCATTTGTTTAGCTGTTATTTTACCAACTCTACAGTTACATTCATCAGTATCTACTGTCTTTAGTTTACTGAACAAATGTTATTTCCGCTTATTATGTCCCGAGCAGAGTCTTCTTTCTACTCAATAATCAATATGATTTTGTTTGATCACCCCCAGAAAATAGCTCAAAGAGAGAAAGAACTTTCGGAGAAAGGCAAAAAGTATTCATATCTGGATGTGTACAGGGGATGGAAGATGGCACGACTCACGCTCACACTGCAGTTTGTATGGTAGGTCATTATTCCATGTTTACAAGTAGTGGAACACATTTAAATTATTCTTATGAGCAAGGAGCTCGTGTTGATCAACTTATAGTGCGCACAGGGAATGTGGTGGGGGACTAATAGTTGGGGAAGCTAACACTCACACACAAATCACTGCATTGCACACCCTATTAGTAGCAACTATTACTAGTTTTAGCACACATGTGCACTACACTCGAGTTCAAACCGAGTGGACGAAAAGAAAATTAATATCTTACTGTCATCTGAATGTTATGACTGCACACAAATGCTAAAATCTATTCGGGACGAGGAGTAGAAAGAGGATGATGATGTTGAAGAACAAGATACATTTGATAATGAAAATACTGATGGTTATGATAATAAAAATAGTGGAAATGTCGACAATGTTGAAGATAGTGATGGAGATGATAATAATATGAAGATGATGAAGAAGAAAGTTTGATGTGTCCATTGTTATGTATAATCTGTGATTGCTCTATATATTGACGCAATCCACACACAGAAGGGGGTTAACAGGCAGAGGGATCGGCTCCATTGCACTGAGGTTTATTCCAGATAGCCCAGTATCTCTCTGCAGAGCATCTAACCAGCTGCGAAAGCGTCGCTCAGTGCGTGACTTCTGTAGCTTCGGCGAAGACCCCCAGGTGACTCAAAAATATTTGCACTCACGCACTAAATGACCGAGCTCAAAAACAAACATACAGCCTTCGGATCATCAAGCAGACAGCTTAATCACTTCACCACAGAGACCTATAGCTTTGACAACTAATAGTTCGTCAATCTGTGATGATTATGTGATGATGCTCCTGCGATGATTGATTCTGTGATGATTCCCCTGTGATGACACCCCTCGATCTTTCCAGTTGTCAAAATGTTCTCCAATGCCTCTCCTCTCATCACATGACCAAATACAGTTGTTTCTTTCTTTCTCTTTCTTCTTGTTGAATATAATATTCCAGTTTCACTATACTCTCTCAGTCTACATCCAACAACTAATGTACATACAACATAAGAACACATGTTGATCATAATATGTGACCTCTGCACATGCTTAACAGGTTCACAACCTCCTTGGTTGGCTACGGAATCATCCTGGGCATCTCGGATCTGGCTGGCAACGTCTACCTCAACATGTTTCTGGTGGAGGCTGCGGAAATACCTTTCATTGTAGCCACTTATTATTTCAGCAACCGGTATGTCTTTGTTTAAGTGGTGTTCTTGGCAGTGCAGTTTTATATATTATGATTTAAATTTCAAACATGAGAAGAAGACATTCCACATTCGTTGTTCATGTTTAAGATTGGGAAAGCTGGAGTATATCGTCATGGCAGGAAAATTAATTTGTAGGCATGATCACTAACGCCACACGACATGGACAATAAGGAGAACTTTATTTTATCGGTTCTGGCCTGTACGGTTAAACAGCATGAAGAACCTATGCAACATACCAGCAAATAAAGGAAAATAAAGAATATAAGAATGTACATTCTTTCAACTGAAACAAGTAATCTAAATATTTTGAAAGAGGCTAAGGCACACCAGAAACAGAAAGAGACAGTCATTATTTTATGGCCACATTATGAGAAGACAAAAACTGACAGCTGGAAAGATTTGTCGAAAGATAAATAGAGGAAGATGGCGAGAGAAAATTAATTCTTGACAGTTTTTTGTCAGAGCATGGAAGGGTGTCAGCACATGAAATCATACGTGAGATTGCAAGATGTGGAGAAACATGATCGTCCACCCCTGTCCACAAGATACTTAGTAGTGATGATGATGATGATGATGATGATGATGATGATGATGTGTATCTTTCCTGTGGCAACATGTTGGATGAGAATCAGAGACCATTTCAAAATCACTAAAGAAGAAAACTGAATCTTTTGAACTTTAATATTACATACAAATTCTTACATTATGGTGAATCAAAAAGAAAACAAAAATACTGATATTATTTCAAATCTAACAGCACAGAAAACTGGCATGTAAACAGTATCATGTTTCAGAAACTAAAACACACTGGCCACATTAAACATCCCCATAATGGTTTAGAAATACAAGTAATGCAAGACACGGTTCCTATGCAAATTGTGAACAACATGATGGTGGACACAAGACATTAAACGCTCCTTGAACACAAAGGATCAAAAGTCTTTCCCATGGACTCTCCCATGGACTTTCCCTTGAGATTGACGCAAATGACTTCCTATATGATGATGATGGTCAGGGCTGAAGTTTCTGGCTAGTTACCTTTGACTGACAGCATGTTTAACTTTGGAAAGAGTATGTCTCTGTTTCAATATAGCAATCGTACAGCCCACTCTTTGTGATTTCCAACTGCGGTGGAATGTTTAACATACACAACTTGCACACGGGACCTCCTGTTTTTCACCTATATCAGAGGAGACTAGATACTCAATCTCACCACCAAAGAGACAGGGGGGATGTGTGATGTCATTAGAGACCAATGGTACTTGGGAATATTCATGGCGCCGTGCTGAGATCGAACCAGATTTCCCTAGGAAAAACAAACCCAAACATGCTGGTCGAAATCGGATATACTGAGCCACGGGCTTGATGAAACAATGCGCTGTAACTCGCTGTATGATGATATGATGATACATTTCATTTTCAATAGATACATATCTCATCGCCTTATCCAGGACTAGAACAACGGATCCCATGATGTGTCGGACAGGCACCCTAGGACATGTGCTTTTCATATTTCTAATTCTGTTTCTTCTAAGGCAGTTAGCATCTTTTCTCAATAATTTCGTTAACGTTGCATGACCTTAAAGGATGTCGTAGTCAACTCCAGCATTTATCTGCAAGTTTAAGTTCAGTGATCTGCCGTTGCTTTTTGAATGGCCGACGCTCTACCATTGTGAAAAACAACGCAATGGGATTTGCTGCCAAATCACATATGGGGACTTTGAACCCGGTATGTGGTGATTATGCAACTGCGTTCACTAGCCACCACCGACACCTTCATACTATCTATAAATCTATCTCCTCCATTGAAACAACTCCTCCCAATAATTTCACTAGACAAAGTGATAAGTCTCCTCTCCTGAAATTTATCATGCATGGTGATAGCCGCAGCACTACCTATTAGAGCATAGAGCATGCATACATCGTGGCATTTTCTCAGAGAGAGTAAACACCTGTAGGTTTGTCCACAGAGCACAGATATTGTAAAACACACTTAGGTTTGTCCACAGAGCACAGATATTGTAAAACACACTTAGGTTTGTCCACAGAGCATAGATATTGTAAAACGCACTTAGGTTTGTCCACAGAGCACTGATGGTGTAAACTTTAACTGTATACTTCTGTTGTTAGTTCATGAATACTTATCTTTCTTTCAGCATTGGAAGAAGGATCACGGCTCTGGTCTACTTTTTGTTGAGTACACTCACAGCACTTGGAGCCCTTATATTCCACTGTAAGTGTTTATTAGATAACATATAGTTTCAGATTGCTTAATACATCTGTCTCACATCACTAGCTTTCCACTGTGAGTGTTTATTAGAAAACATATAGTTTCAGATTGCTTAACACATCTGTCTCACATCACTAGCTTTCCTTAGATTCCACTGTGAGTGTTTATTAGAAAACATATAGTTTCAAATTGTTTAACGAAACATCGGTCTGACATCACTAGTTGCTTTTGTATTCCAAACATTTAATTTCAAATGATTTAGCAATACATCGGTCTCATATCACCAGCTGTTCTTATATACAACTGTGGATGTTCATTAAAAAACATTTAGTTTCAAACTATTTTCAACACATCTGTTTCACATTTAGTATCTTTCGTTATTATAATGGACTCGCAGAGTATGCCGAGAAAGGTGAGACAGGCTTGCTTTATGCAGAGTGGCAAAATATAGGAAGCATTTGCTAGATCTTTCTCCCAGGACATGCTGATGTGGAAACGAGCAGGCAGAAGGACTGGTTATGTCTGCACAGTTGGGTGGTGAATTGGAGCACGATAAGGCAGAAGTGGTTAGGGCCCTTTGGGATAGTGTGTATAGCCTGGATGAACTTATCATCATGCAAATGTCTGCCGAAGTCCAACTTCCATAACATAGCGGCAATTGTCCGTAAGTCGCACTCACTCAGCTGCAGAGACCAAGAGGTGGGTCCAGAAACTTAAAGGAAGAACTGGCTTCCTAGTAGGATGTGGCGTCGTGAGCGGGGCACGAGGAAGGAACACGGCAACGGAGACGAGTAGAGGCAATAGAGGCCGTGGCGGTGGATAAAGCTGGCTCCCCACAACCACACGTGCTAAGGGGCAAGCATAGGCTGCACGCACTCTCCCCACTGAGGGAGGGAAGGCTTGAGAGTGGACATGGTAACAGCGAAGGGACAAGCACAACAACAGGGGTAAGGAATGTGACCGAGCGTCTCCACTGCAGGGAAAAGTCGCCCGAAGTCATGACCCAGATGGGACCGCCCCCAGAGTGTCAAGAGTATAATGGTCCGAAACACTTAGGGTAGGGGGTACACTTCTGACGATCAGAAACCCCTTGCCGTGTTTGCTCCGCGGCGGAGTTTTTATCACCATAGCCTAGAGAGGACCGGAGGATCTCACCGACAATCAGTAATCCGAGAAAAGTGGCTAGGCTGCTGTGTTCAAACTCTATTAAGATGGGATGTTGTTGTTATTGCAAATTAAATCTAGACACCCAGTCTAAAATGGCACCAGGAAATGTTATATGAAATAAAAGTGTCCCACATGATATTGACCACTGCATCTATCGAATGCAGATTAGTCTATTAACAATATGGGGCTAGCACCATAAACCCAATATCTTAAGAACTTGAACAGTGTTCTTTACATTTGTTTAGAACGTTGTTTGTGTTAAGACCTACGATTAAATTTTCGTCTGTTTCTGAACAGGACCATTTCAAGGGAGACAACTGTACATTTTAAAACGCTTCATTAGACATGGGAAGCAACTGTGGTTTCTTTAGACCCAGTCACAACTTTCTCTGTTAATTTACCTTATTTTGTATTTTGTTCATTATTCAATGGCTACCTGTTCCAGATTGTTGTGCATACATCTCGTCATTGTTTTTGTGGTTAATATTCCCAGAAAAGCAAACCATTTGACATGTGTTGTATAACTATTTAAAAAAGAAAAGGAGACTTCCTGTTCATTATGGCGAATAGGTGGGGGATTCATTAAGGGTTTGGCATGTTTTTGCATGTTTTTGCATTTGGCTAGAGTGTACTCACACATTTTATTCATGTTGGACTTGTGATACAGGGTTCCGTCGCCCAGCTAATGAGCTTAGTGCCTAATGTGACACTGGATTTCATGTGGAATACTTTTTTTTTCATTTGACCCTGGTGGTTTATGTTATGACGTTGCAGTCAACCCACATTAAAAATGAGAATTGTCAAATGTTACGTATATTAAACATTACTGTATGACCCGGAAACCTGGACATTAAACAAGCAACTAGAAAGTCGTATAGAAGCCCTGGAGATGTGGATATACAGACGAACATGTCGTATTTCATGGAAACAGAAACAATCATATACAGAGGTTCTAGAAAAACTCGGAATGAAAAGAGACTTGATGAAAGAAATAAAAAAGAGGCAAGTGAAATACTTATACCACGTTAAAAGACATAACACTCTCTTCTAAAAACCGCAAGGTTGAGGATAAGCGAGCAAGAGATAGACAATAATACAAGTGGGAAGATAGCATCAAGAGATGGACGAATTTCAGTCTGACATAATGTACAGTCAGGGCAAAACAGACAGTGTTGGTGATCCATTGCAGCCAACATTCATTGTGAAGACGACACCTGATTGATTAAGTCAACCCCCAGCATTTTTTTGCTGTTCTTTATTTCTTGGCAAGTTTACGTTCAGCAGTGAACCATTGTTTTCCGAACGACCGGCACTTATACAATTGCTTGCACACCCACGCAAGGCGGCCTGCTTCCAAATTGCCAGCAGCTGCATTTCGAATACGGTATGCAGAATCACAAATCCTAGCTCCAGACCTATAAAATGTTATGGCGCTATTATATCACAAATTCACAACAGGAAACTTAGGGGACTAAAAAAAAAAACAACACACAATAATTTTTTCTTATTTTTTATTTCACATATCCTTTACAGGCCATATCCTTTACTTTCCTGGCCTAGGGGTTAACGTCTTTCTCCGTAATCCCGTATAGTCTCGTGGGTAACGTAACCTGCGCGAGAATCGGTAGTGGTTCTCGCCGCGTTGGTAACTTACGGGTATGTGAGCCGGTCGCTCAGAAAGCAATGGCAAACTACTGAGCGTAATTTGCCTAGTACATCAACAGCAACTGAAAAATGCTGATGTTGATTGCAACTTCCTGTAAGAGATATTTAAAAAAAAATCCTTTACAGGACATCGCTGTCAACATCAGCATCTTTCAGCTGATTGTTGATTTCTTGGCAAGATTACGCTCAGTAGTTTTCCACTGCTTTCTGAGCGACCGGCTCGCATATCTCGTAAGTTACCAACGCAGTGAAAACCGCTACCGATTCTTGTGAAGGTTATGTTCCTCACATGGATATACAGGATTATGGAGAAAGACATTCACCCCTAGACCAGGGAGCCCGGCACACAATAATTTACTAAACTAAACATTGTCGGACTCCACAGTGCTGCCTGGTATGCCAAATAGAGATGTGATCATCACGGTGATGTGTATCTGCTGTCGGTCATTTGTGTCGGCGGCTGCTGCCGTCTTCATTGTTGTTTCAACGGAAGTCTATCCAACGGTCATAAGGTATTGGTGTGTTCTAAAAACTGGCGCTACTTTTTTTAAAATTAATTGTTGCTGAAGTTGTTACAAGATATCATTTCAAAACATTGAAACTGCAAACAATACTGCATGGATAATTAGATAAATTATGTACTACAACCATCATCATCAAGTGCCCTGCCAGCCTTGTAGGCATTCATAGCTCTCCACAGATCTCGGTTTTTGGTGTTCTGGATCAACTCTGCTGATGATATTCCCCCATTCCACCGTCTCAGTCTATCCAGCATCATTTTTCTTGGTCTGCCTCTGCCTCTCTTCCCCTAGATCTTTCCAGTTGCATTACGTTCTCCAATGACCCTTTTTTCATCACATGACCAAAGAAAGCTGTTTGTCTCTTTTTTATTGTTGTATATAATGTTCTAGTTTCATTAGCCTCTTTCAAGCAATCGTTGTTAGTTACTCTGGCAGTCCAAGGAATTCGCAACATTCGTTTTAAGAACACCATCTCTGTGGCTTCTAAATTCTTCCTAAGTTGTTCAGTTACATTCCAAGATTCACTGCCATACAGAAAAAACAGGTTCTATATAGTATTTCAATACTCTCTTTCTTACATTCGATGTTAGTGATTTATTGCAGAAGGTACTCTTCATTTTCTGAAATGCAGCTTTTGCTTGCCATATTCTGCTCTTAATCTCTGTTGTACATCGTCCATCTGATGTTATAATTGTCCCTAGGTATCTAACATTATCCACTTGGTTAAGAATTTTCTCTTCTATGTCTATGTCACATTTTGGTGTCACCTTGTTCTTTGATATCACCATTGTTACTGTTTTCTTGATATTCAAGGCGAGTCCTTTCTTTGCACTCTCTGTTACTACAATGTGCAACAATTGTTGTAGGTCTGTTGCATTATCCACCACCAATACTGTGTCATCTGTATAGCGTATATTGTTTATATTATAACCTCCAATTAGTATTCTGGAGGTCTCTCTCATTATACTTCACTATAGAGGAAGAAGAGATCCAGTGACAAGACACACTTGGAGTGCAAATATGTACCAGAAACTTGAACTGCAAGAAGAGATTACCCTGGCCATGGTATTGCATTGGTACTGCCCATGGTACTGTTAAAAAATTTAATTGCATGTCGCAATCAACCCGTTTATTTTATGATATACTAGGCAATTTTTACGACAAAATAGGATTGCTTTTGCTTTCTGAATAACTGACACCTCATACCATCTAAATCAACGCAAAGCGGTATGCTTCCAAATCACCCGCAGTTGATTTCAAACCCTCGAAATAACGGGAGATTGTGAAACACGGTCACTACCCCTAAGCCACAAATAGTACTGTGTGGATGAGAAATCTACACTACAAAACGATATCGTCAATGACAACTTTCTAAATATAGTAGGAAGATGCGGTAGGGCAGTCGCTAGTCCCATTGCCCGCCGCCCCTGTGGTCGTGTGTTCAAATCCCCTTTGAGTTGTGGAAGTTTTCCCACTGACCAGTACTTCAGGGTGGACTGAGACTGAAATTGGTTCCAGGAAGTTTCCTGCGAAGCAGTGACGATTAGCGTGATATTGGCCATATCACAAATTGAGTGCCATTTGGTCTAAAAGTGTGGAACCACATCATATACCCAGTATGTAGGACTGCATGAAAAGGGATCTTTTACCCAAATAAGCATCCCAGTAGCACTCATGAAAGACATCACCGCAGCGACAGACACGACCCCAGCGACAGACACGACCCCAGTGACAGATATGAGCCCAGTGACAGACATGAGCCCAGCGACAGACATGACCCCAGCGACAGATATGAACCCAGTGACAGACATGACCCCAGCGACAGACATGACCCCAGCGACAGATATGACCCCAGTGACAGATATGAGCCCAGTGACAGACATGACCCCAGTGACAGACACGACCCCAGCGACAGACACGACCCCAGTGACAGATATGAGCCCAGTGACAGACATGAGCCCAGCGACAGACATGACCCCAGCGACAGACATGACCCCAGCGACAGATATGAACCCAGTGACAGACATGACCCCAGCGACAGACATGACCCCAGTGACAGATATGAACCCAGTGACAGACATGACCCCAGCGACAGACATGACCCCAGTGACAGATATGACCCCAGTGACAGATATGAGCCCAGTGACAGACATGACCCCAGCGACAGACATGACCCCAGCGACAGATATGAGCCCAGTGACAGACATGAGCCCAGCGACAGATATGAGCCCAGTGACAGACATGACCCCAGCGACAGATATGAGCCCAGTGACAGATATGACCCCAGCGACAGACATGAGCCCAGTGACAGACATGACCCCAGTGACAGACATGACCCCAGTGACAGATATGAGCCCAGTGACAGATATGAGCCCAGTGACAGATATGAGCCCAGTGACAGACATGACCCCAGCGACAGACATGACCCCAGCGACAGATATGAGCCCAGTGACAGATATGACCCCAGCGACAGACATGAGCCCAGCGACAGACATGACCCCAGTGACAGATATGAGCCCAATGACAGATATGAGCCCAATGACAGATATGAGCCCAATGACAGATATGAGCCCAATGACAGATATGAGCCCAATGACAGATATGAGCCCAATGACAGATATGAGACCAGTGACAGATATGAGCCCAGTGACAGATATGAGCCCAGTGACAGATATGAGCCCAGTGACAGACATGAGCCCAGTGACAGACATGACCCCAGCGACAGACATGACCCAAGTGACAGACATGACCCCAGCGACAGACATGACCCCAGCGACAGATATGAGCCCAATGACAGATATGAGCCCAATGACAGACATGACCCCAGTGACAGACATGACCCCAGTGACAGACATGACCCCAGTGACAGATATGAGTTCAATGACAGACATGACCCCAGTGACAGATATGAGCCCAGTGACAGACATGACCCCAGCGACAGATATGAGCCCAGCGACAGACATGACCCCAGCAACAGATATGAGCCCAGCGACAGACATGACCCCAGCAACAGATATGAGCCCAATGACAGACATGACCCCAGCGACAGATATGACTCCTGTGACAGACATTATCCCAATGACAGACATGAGCCCAATGATATGATATGATATGAACCCAGCTAATAAGCTTAATTAATAAAGGTAATCAATTGTGGTTGTGAAGTTAGGACTTCACATGTACTATGGCAACTCAGCAAGTAAAGGGCACTTTTATACGACTTAAGGCATATCGGACATATGGTTCTAGATCCATGTTTGTACAGGCCATCGCTATTCAAGGGCTCATGTGAGTAGTGAAGTAGGGGCGCTTACCCACATATTTTTGTGAGGCTGGAGGCTGAAGTAGGGTAAAGTGAAAAAAGTATGGGAAAATCTGGCGGGTTGAAATTGGGTCATGACGGGAAATTTTTTTGTTGGTGGCGGGAATGGTCTGTAAAAGTAATTAGTGGAAATAGTGTACAATGTTCGTGTGAATGGTCGGTACCTGCCAAATCTTTTAGTGGAATGTTCATAAATCTGTGATGAGTGAGTGTGGGGTGGTAGTAGTGGGTTTAGTGAAATTAGGTATTAAGGGTGGTATGTTCATAGTAGTTTATTTACGACTATCATTACAAATGAAATCTTATAAAGTAAAGTAATTGTATATGGTGTAGTGTCATGATCGATGGCAATATGGGAGTGGTCTTAAACGTAATGGGTATTGATAAGAGGTGTTATGTAGAGGGTCACTACCATCATTACAAATGAAACCTTATAAAGTAGTTGTAATGGATATGGTGTAGTGCCATTCGGTGGTAAGGGGTGGGTACCAGGTATTTGTGGTCAAGTAGGAGTGGTCGATGGCGATATAGGGGTGGTCATAAACATAATGGATATTGATAAGAAAACCACTAAAGAAAATCAACAAAAAACTTGATTTCAATATTTTTATCACCAAAATGTGTTCACAACATATTCATCAAAACAGTTTAGTGATATATCATAAGAAAAAATCAATGACATACATATTCATCAAAACAGTTTTGATAAATATGTTGTGAACACACACATTTTGGTGATAAAATATTGAAATCAAGTTTTTTGTCGATTTTCTTTAGTGGTTTTGTTTTCATGACGTTGTCTTGTCGGCTCAGAGCTTACATTACCAGACATGAACAAAGTCTTAGAAGAAGTTATGACAAATACAGAAATATTTCAGTCAAATGTATAAAAACTAGGAGTTAACCAAGTATGAAAAGGCCAAAATACGAAATGTCTCGGCCAAATTTATAAAAATAATCAATGGAAAAAAATCTTGGCCAAATAGGAAAATGTGTCAACCAAATTAGAAAAAAGATTGAACAAGTAATGAAATACACCATTCAAGGTTATGAAAAGTCAGAAAATTTGTCAACGAAAAAGGAAAAGATGTCGGCCAAATACAGATATAGCTCGTCCAAATTTATAAAAACCTAGGAAAAAATAACCAAATGTGAAATGGCCAAAATACGAAATGTCTCGACCAAACTTATAAAAATCTAGGAAAAAATATTACAACTAAAATTTTGATCAAAAGTTATAAATCCAAACATATAAAAATAACCAAATGTGAAAAACATCGTCCAAAGACAGAAATATTTCAACTAAACTTATAAATAAGTCAACAAAACTTGTGAAAATTTTTGGTCAAGTACAGAAATAGCTATGGAAAAAGTAAGTCCACAAAACTAAGAAAAAAAAATGTAACTTCTGTAGTCAAATGTGTCTTGAAGTTTTATCTGAAAAGACATTTCACAATATATAATCAGCACCACTTTCCTTGTTTTACATTACCGAAGGCCTTCATCGTATCTGGTACAGAAACCCTTATACATCACTCATCTCTTCACACTCTTGGTTTCTTTCTAATACAAAGTGGTCACATCACCAAGAACTTCAAACCTCCATTGTACACGTGCTCCATTGAAACACCCATGACAGTTAACAACATGTAATCTGTGACTCCATCGGGGATAGTTCATCCGAGTATTCGTCACCAAAGATCCATTTCCCATGGCTGACATCTTCAACTTGCTATACCACATCTTATTCTATTATACACTTTACATGAAATTTCCCAAATTTGGGATCTATTAAAGAATACGTAATGAGATACACAAAGACACCAAGAACATATCAGATAAAACAACTCACAAACCAGACTTAGAACTAATACCATATCAGATGAACCTCCCAGCCAACAAAATCAACTAGAACACAAACATATAATAAGGAAACACATGACACACAGAGCTTACATCACCAGACAAATCACTTGGACTCAAACAAATTTTGCTTCTTGTACTGTAGAATTCTACCAACACTTCTTTCCTATCACCAAAACTAAACATCTACCACACAACCACTGGGCATTTGTCTAACATAATACCCAAATAAACATACAACCCTCGCCAACGACATTAAGGAAACGCCTACTAGTTTATTTCTGGTTATAACTGTTTTTAATATGGCAGAGACAAAGATGGTAATTAGACTACAGCTGCCTTCTTCACTGCTGTTCTTTGTTCGATGACTTTTCTTCTGTGGTTGTCCCTCAAGACTGGGTTCAAAATTTTTTCCAAGTCTAGTATACGGCTTTCAAAATTCGCACGTTGTCTGATTACATGATGCCAGTTACCATTGCGTTCTTCGGTGCCAACAATATGGACTGTCAAGAAGTTAGGCTCTGGTGCAAAATTAACCTGTGGAGGTAAATAAAACACATTGAAACTTACAAGACTGCAATACCTACTACTTCAGTAAAGAAAAAACAGTAAAAAATTCACAATGAGAAGTGGTAAAATCCACCAAAAAACAGACTGTCGACATTCTTTTGGTCACGCCTTGAGAAAAGGTAAAGGTATAGTCACTGATGGTTTGTGGAGATGTACATAGAAAACATGTATAGCACCTAGGTCTTCGGTATTGGTCATGTTTACAAAAATACACATGTGAATTATGATCATTACTACCCATATACACCTTATTCGTTGAAGAGGAACACCTTCGGACACCATCAGTAGGATATTTTTCGTTCCACAACACATTAATTTTCTTGAGAGACTCTGGGGCATGACTACTATCCAAAAGGTCAATATCTTCATCTGAAGACGAATCAGTATGTGATCGAAATCAGGGTCATCTTTGACTGGTTTTATCCAGTGAGCCTGTGTCTCGGATGTACCATTTAACCATGTGTGATCGGGTGCGACGCCATCGTTGGTCAGCTGTAGCTATTGTCCCCGTGTATCGACTGTACCTCTAGGTGCTATTGACATATACAAAATAAGTGCTCGAGGCGCTCCTGTCAGGGAAATTGCCGATAGTAAGGAAACTACTTTCTTAACTTAACAGCCCGCATAACGTCTTGATGATGTCACCGCTCACTTTAACCACCACCATGTCACTACAGTACCTTCCCCTACAATTTAAGGGGTCAGTTGACCACCCCCTTGACCCCTTTATCAGTGCTTGACCCGTACTTGAACACCATTTGACCACCTCTTGATCATCACCATGTCACTATACCTACTTTCACAGACAATTTAAGTTGTCACTTGACCATTTACCACTACTTGACCACTAATTGACCACGTCATCCTCACTTTAATCAACACAGGTTCATATACGTACTTTCCCCTACAATTTAAGTGGTCACTCGACCACTTAACCACTACTTGACCGCTTCTTGGCCACTACTTGACCACTACTTGACAACGTCACTACTTAATTTATCCATCACTGTTTCACTATACATACTTTCCTCTACAATTTTCTCACTTGCACGCTTGACCACTAGTTGAGCACTACTTGACCACTGCATTATCACCCTTTGATCATCACCATATCATTACACGTATTTTCCCTAAAATTTCCCCACTTGACCACTACTTGACCACGTCATCGATCACTTTAACCACTACCATAATATTACGGACATCGTCCTCTACAATTTAAGTAGTCACTCGACCACTTGACCACTACTTGACCAATGCTTGACCACTACTTGACCACGTCATCGATCACTTTAACCACTACCATAATCTTAGGGACATCGTCCTCTACAATTTAAGTGGTCACTCGACCACATGACCACTACTTGAACATTGCTTGACCACTACTTGACCACTAATGTACCACCCTTTAATCATCAACATATCATTACAACCACTTTTCCATAAAATTTTCCCAGTTTACCACTACTTGACCACTGCTTGATCACTACTTGAACACTAATTTACCACCCTTTAATCATCAACATATCATTACAACCACTTTTCCATAAAATTTCCCCACTTTACCACTACTTGACCACTGCTTGATCACTGCTTGACCACTACTTGACCACTAATTTACCACCCTTTAATCATCAACATATCATTACAACCACTTTTCCATAAAATTTCCCCACTTTACCACTACTTGACCACTGCTTGACCACTAATTTACCACCTTTTAATCATCACCATATCATTACAACCACTTTCCCCTAAAATATCCGCATTTGACCACTTGACCACTGTTTGACCACTAATTTACTACTCTTTAATCACCACCCTATCATTGCAACCACTTTTCCCTAAAATTTCATAATTTGACCCACTTGACCACTGCTTGACCAGTGTGTGACTACCCTTTGATCATCACCAATAGTTGTTGGTCTAACACCTGATCGACTCCCAGACTCACAAAACGCGACCACTTCTTGATCCTCATCAATAGTCTAACACTGCTTCGAGCCCCAGACTCCTACGACCATCTTTACTTTTGTTCAGATGATAATGACCCTCCACATAACACCTCTTATCAATACCCATTATGTTTATGACATCCCTATATCGCCATCGACCACTCCTACTTGACCACTAATACCTGGTACCCACCTCTTACCACCGAATGGCACTACACCATATCAATTACAACTACTTTATAAGGTTTCATTTGTAATGATGGTAGTGTCCCTCTACATAACACCTCTTATCAATACTCATTACGTTTAAGACCACCCCCCCATATTGCCATCGATCATGACACTACACCATATCCATTACAACTACTTTATAAGGTTTCATTTGTAATGATGGTAGTGACCCTCTACATAACAGCTCTTATCAATACCCATTACGTTTAAGACCACCCCCACCCCCCCCCCTATTGCCATCGATCATGACACTACACCATATACAATTACTTTACTTTATAAGATTTCATTTGTAATGATAGTCGTAAATAAACTACTATGAACATACCACCCTTATCACCTAATTTCACTAAACCCACTACTACCATCCCACACTCACTCATCACAGATTTATGAACATTCCACTAAAAAATTTGGCAGGTACCGACCATTCACACGAACATTGTACACTATTTCCACTAATTACTTTTACAGACCATTCCCGCCACCAACAAAAAAATTTCCCGTCATGACCCAATTTCAGCCCACCAGATTTTCCCATACTTTTTTCACTTTACCCTACTTCAGCCTCCAGCCTCACAAACAAATATGTGGGTAAGCGCCCTACTTCACTACTCATGTGGTCCACACTATGCCGGCCGTCTTTACTTCCCAAGAATGTCCTGGTACCAGCATTAGACCAGGTAGCCCCTGTAACCAAAGTACATTTTCAAAGTCCATCGCGATGCAAATTTGAACCCAAGATCACCGGGACAGCGGGCAAGTGGCCAGCAGGTACACTCTCGTGGCACACAAATATACTGTTGGTTTAAAGTTAGTTGGTTTACTGTTGGTTTAAAGTTAGTTGGTTTACTGTTGGTTTAAAGTTAGTTTCATGCACCTAACCGATTGTTGCAATCAAGCCCAGCATTTGTTGGCTATTTCTGATTTATTAGGCAATTGTAAGTTCAGTAGTTTGCCAACAGAAGGGCAGGTGCGCATGTTGCTCAGATCGGAAATTCCATGCCAGTTGCATACAACAAAGAGTAGGTCATAAGGCTACTTCTCTGGAAACATTATTAGTAAGGAAAATCTATGTACGAGTAGATTGTGCGATACCATGTGTGGAATATGTTTCGAAGAAATAAACCTGAGCAAAAGCATGGTGAAGTTTGGGCACTAACCTCTGACCTAGAGATGGATCACATGGTGTGATGTACTTTTTAATGAAAGAGGAATGTGGAAAGAAAACAAGAGGAACACCAAAAAAAAAAACAAAAAAAGGAAAGGTCAAGACAGCATTAGAATAGACGGAACAATGGCCCAAACTGCTTCTTTTTAAAATTCTTAATTTTTCATATTAACATTTTAATGTAATAGCGATTTGTATTTCTTGTTTTGTACACTTTTCTACACTTTGTGTTTAATTTCATTGATTTGTGTTATAATCATACAAGCGCAGTCTTCAACAAGAAAACAGATGTCAATTGAAATGAGAAAAAGAGTGTTGAGGGGATACATAGAGCCTGTTCTTTTGTATGGATGTGAAACTTGGACAATGAGCAGTCAAGCTGAAAAGCATCTGATGGCTGCAGAAATGTGGTTTCTGAGGAAAATGCAAAGAATACCATGGACAGACAGAAAAACCAATGACCAAGTACTACAGGAGACAAATGAACATCGTAAACTGATTAGAGAAATTAGACGTAGACAGTCAAAATTTTTTGGACATGTTATGAGAAGAAATGGATTGGAGAACTTAGTGACAACTGGCAAGATCGAGGGGAACAGACCAAGAGGAAGACTGAGAGGAAAATACCTGGATGGCCTGGCCATATGGCATGGACGAGACAGGAACACTGAGCTGATCCATGACACTGGTGATCGAGTGAAATGGCGAGTCATGACCGCCCACGCTATCCGGCATGGCACATGATTTATATATATATATATATATATATATATATATATAGTCATAAAAACTCCGCTGCGGAGCAAACACGGCCCATCATACTCTTAATACTCTCTGGGGGCGGTCCCGTTCGGGTCATGGCTCAGGGCGTTTTTCCCCTGCCGTGGAGACGTTAGTCGCATTCGTTATCCTTGTTATTGTGCTTGTCCCTTCGCTGTTGCCATGTCCACTCTCAAGCCATGTCCACCCTCAAGCCCTCATTGTGACAGCGAAGGAACAAGCACAACAAGAGGGATAACGAATGTGACCAAGATCATATTCAAGTAGTGTTTCTCTTGTAGTTGTATCTGTGTCTATTTGTTGTTTGTGTGGTGACGAATGCTTTTGGCCGTAACATCCATATCGCTACTTGTGATCATGATGTTCTAGTAAACCTTACCGTCTAATTTTCGTATTTTGGTGATTCATTCATTGTTTTGTACGAGTAGTACAATGTACATAATTCTATCAACAGAACTCTGGGATATGGCGCGGCCAACACAGCTGCCAAGGTTGGTGGAGTGCTAGCTCCATTTGTCATCAACATGGTAAGTGGGTTTGAATCTGAGCTCTTGTTCCTGGTGATACATATCTGTATAGACCGGATCATAGTTCTTGTTCCTGGAGATACTTGTCTGTATAGACCGGATCATAGTTCTTGTTCCTGGAGATACGTGTCTGTATAGACAGGATCATAGTTCTTGTTCCTGGTGATACTTGTCTGTATAGACAGGATCACAGTTCTTGTTCCTGGAGATACTTGTCTGTATAGACAGGATCATAATTCTTGTTCCTGGAGTTACTTGTCTGTATAGACTGGATCATAATTCTTGTTCCTGGAGTTACTTGTCTGTATAGACAGGATCACAGTTCTTGGTCCTGGAGATACTTGTCTGTATAGACAGGATCATAGGTCTTGTTCCTGGAGTTACTTGTCTGTATAGACAGGATCATAGGTCTTGTTCCTGGAGTTAATTGTCTGTATAGACTGGATCATAATTCTTGTTCCTGGAGTTACTTGTCTGTATAGACAGGATTACAGGTCTTGTTCCTGGAGTTACTTGTCTGTATAGACTGGATCATACTTCTTGTTCCTGGAGTTACGTGTCTGTATAGACAGCATCATAATTCTTGTTCCTGGAGTTACTTGTCTGTATAGACTGGATCATAGTTCCTGTTCCTGGAGTTACTTGTATTTATAGACGAGATCATAGTTCTTGTTCAGGAATTTCTTGCCTATTTAGACACGATCATTTGTTTTTGTTCCTGGAGTTACTTGTCTGTATACTCAGGGTGGCAGTTCGACAGATTTGTTGTAGAACAATTTGTCATAGTTGTGTTGATTTTTATAGTTGCTTAGATTTGTAAAATACGTTAAGCACAAATAAATCAACAGCATTACATTATCAGCATAAATAAGTACAACAAAACGACCCTGTAAGATGTCTTAAGGTGTATTTGAGCACACGGTGCTGGACCCATATTTGTATAGACCAAAGGACACTCGTTGGGTGATGTGGTCTGTACCAGACCAGGTGCCTTTACCTCCCTAGACATTTCCTGGTACCTATTTTAGGCTGAGACGACCTGGAAGGCCAGGTCAGTTTAAAAAATCTGCCCCTTTATAGATTCAAATCCACGATCACCAGTCAGGCAGGCAAGAATCTAGCCACCATTCTACTTTGGCTGTTTTTATCGCTGTTAAAGTTAGTTGCATATCTTTTGCAGGACGTTTGCAATCAACACCAACATTGTTTACTGTTGTTGATGTCTTGGCAAGTTTACGTTCCGTAGTATGCCATTGCTTTCTGAACGACCGGCACCCATACCATTTTGTAAAAAAACCAGCACAACATGGTCTGCTGCCAAATCGCGCACAGCTGTGTTTTGAATGTGGGTATATGGGATCACTAACCGTGTCTGTAGACCCTTTGCCACGAAGACCGGGCTTTATCACTATGGCCACACATAAAAACTAATGTTCGTTAAATCACATGTCAGTAAGAAGACAGTGAACCAGACAGACAGGCAGATCATCATCATCATGATTATGTAAAAAGACCTTTGAAGCACATTCCTCTTATCACAATGTGCTGGAAAGAACCTCGATCCTTCACGAGTTCTTCAACCTCATCCAAATTCATTCCCAAGGTGTCCTTAATATCCTCTGTTCACTGTAGTATTGGTCAACGCAGTGTCCTCTGTTCACTATAGTATTGGTCAATCCAATGTCCTCTGTTCACTTTAGTATTGGTCAACCCAGTGTCCTCTGTTCACTTTAGTATTGGTCAATCCAATGTCATCTGTTCACTTTAGTATTGGTCAATCCAATGTCCTCTGTTCATTTTAGTATTGGTCAATCCAATGTCCTCTGTTCACTGTAGTATTGGTCAATGCAGTCCTCTGTTCACTTTAGTATTGGTCAATCCTATGTCCTCTGTTCACTTTAGTATTGGTCAATCCAATGTCCTCTGTTCACTTTAGTATTGGTCAATTCAATATCATCTGTTCACTTTAGTATTGGTCAATCCAATGTCCTCTGTTCACTTTAGTATTGGCCAACCCAGTGTCCTCTGTTCACTGTAGTATTGGTCAACCCAGTGTCCTCTGTTCACCTTAGTATTGGCCAACCCAGTGTCCTCTGTTCACTTTAGTATTGGTCAATCCAATGTCCTCTGTTCACTGTAGTATTGGCCAACCCAGTGTCCTCTGTTCACTGTAGTATTGGCCAACCCAGTGTCCTCTGTTCACTGTAGTATTGGCCAACCCAGTGTCCTCTGTTCACTGTAGTATTGGCCAACCCAGTGTCCTCTGTTCACTGTAGTATTGGCCAACCCAATGTCCTCTGTTCACTGTAGTATTGGTCAACCCAGTGTCCTCTGTTCACTGTAGTATTGGCCAACCCAGTGTCCTCTGTTCACTGTAGTATTGGTCAACCCAGTGTCCTCTGTTCACTGTAGTATTGGCCAACCCAATGTCCTCTGTTCACTGTAGTATTGGTCAACCCAGTGTCCTCTGTTCACTGTAGTATTGGCCAACCCAGTGTCCTCTGTTCACTGTAGTATTGGTCAACCCAATGTCCTCTGTTCACTGTAGTATTGGCCAACCCCCGCCTCATCTTTCAGAAACCATATCTTCCGTTACCGTTCTGTCTAAACCATTGATGTTGAGTTGTGTTGAGTCAAGAACCGACATCACAGCACTGGGCATATTCCCACATATACTCCGTCTTTTTATTCAACAGCTAGTGAAGAGTCCCAATATTAATTCTGCCAGTAGCGGTATGATTATGTGTCCCTCTGGTCTTTTCTCGGATTGTTGAGTGTCGGCCAGATCCCCTGGTCACTCCCTGCAGCGCCATTCTTTCCCAGCCGTGATATGTAACATGAGACAGTTTTCAGTTGCCAACACCTGTTTATGGGCTGGTTTCTTCGATGTTCAAATCTCGCGGGAATATCAGGAGCTTTGTAAAATTCTTCATTTAAGGGTTTATAGGACCTTTTCTGCAAGAAATGCAGATAGGTGATTTCAATACACAACATAGACACTAATGTATACACACCCAAGACAAATAAGTGAGACAAGAAGAGACAGCTTCAGAAACAAGCCCACCGAAGTGTTTATCTATCTTTTTTTTTCCATTTCGTTTCTTGTATATATATGCACAGGACATATTTTCTGTCTCTGGTAAGAATAACTGTATGATCAAATTGTCTGTCTGTCAATGTCTGAAGTTGTGATTTGTTTGTTTGACTTAGATAAGAATAATCACTATACGACCAAACTTAAGCCAGTCAGCGTTTGAAGTTAAACTAAAGTTGTATATGTATGTGATAAGAATAACTTCCAGAGGTATGTATGACATTAAACATTATTTACTTTCCATGACTCAATCCCTACAGTGTCATATGATGTAATAAGAATAACAACCATTCAGCTACTCCATGTGTTGCCGGGGCTCATAAGGGAAGCGAAGAATAGCAAAACTGTAGCCTACCACGCATGTCGTAAGAGGCGACTAAGGAGGCTTGATGGTTCCGTCGCACTGCTACTGAGTGAGTGCGTGGCGCGACACTGTGAGCTGTGAGTTTCGTGTGAAATGCTTTTGAATCTGCCTGAGGTTTTTTGGAACGTGACTGCATGTTCGGAGTGATGGCAGGTGGCTATGTCCCAGATTTGACCGGTTTTTGCCTTATGCAGAAATGCGTGGCTGCTGGGCTTCTGGTTGACTGCCACTGCCATCAGCGATGAACTGTATATTCGTGGACTGTGTGGGTGAACATCTAGGAAACATTCAGATAGGAAAATGACTGCTGATTCCATCAGAGATGAACAGGGTGTTTCGTGGGGGACTGGTGTGCTGACATTCTGGTGGCGGCACTATGCACAGTGTATCTTTGCGGGCTGTTGTTTGTCGAGACTCCTGTCTTTTCCACTTTTCACATTGGGCAGTGGAGAGCATTTTGTGTGATATTCACTGGCACAGGAATGGAGCATAATGGGGACGACCCGTTGCTGTGAAGTTGGAACTGCGACTAACTAACTAACTAACTAACTAACCTTAACTTAACTTAACTTAAACTTAAAAAAAAACTAACTAACTAACTAACTAACTAACTAACTAACTAACTATTCAGCTAGAAGTAATTCTGTCAGTGTTGTGAAGTTGTAGTGTATTTGCCAGTCTCTAATAAGAATATGTATGTGATAAGAATATGCATGTGGTAAGAATATGTATGTGATAAAGAATATGTATGTGATAAGAATAACAAGGCTATGTCTGAATGTGCACATTATTTTCTCCGCAGGACACCATCCCAACAATCGCATATTCAGTGATGTTTGCAACATGTCTGCTCTGTTTGGCCGCAGTGCTGTCCCTTAGTGAAACCAAAAACATGCAGATGGAAGACACTCTACAGAAGGTTGGCTCCAAAGTGAGCCTAATGTCCTCATTTAGCGTCTCTTTAGAGGCAAACCATCTTACACGACGATCCAGTTCTCATTCTAGACTCATCATAGACATTGACACAGATCTGATCCATCATCGGTCGTATTCTGAGTTTGACAATGAGGAAGAGGATGATGATGATGAACCTGATGAAACAGGCCTTGTTAAGGAGCAGGACAAGCTTAAGGAGTATTCAGCATTGCTGCACCAGCGACACAAAATGTATGACCCAGCTCTGTCTTCTTCTAGCCAACACGAGGTACAAGAGATTGACAACCCCGGGAATACAGTAAATAACACGCAGACACACAGTGACAATATTCAGCAAGAGGACATTGGCATAACTAGCAATGGAAGTGTCCTTAACAAAGGTTTCATAGTTGATACAGTGACAGACATACAACATAGCAAGACATCTCTACCACAGGGTGTCTCACCGAGCAGTGTTAACAGAAAAGATGGTATCACAGAAACACAAGCATCAAGGACAATCATGGCTGGTGCTATAAATAGTGATGCAGGCATCAAAGATGTTCGTGCCACCACCAACAGTGAGAAATTTGTGCAAGAGTATTAATTTTAAAATGTACAGTGAATATCATGTTTATAAATGTGTTTTTTAAATACAAAATGTTTGGAATCAAATCAGTTGACATCTTGACAATAAAGGATGAATTTAATGGATCTCCACCAGTCTCTTGTCTCTCGCTGCGTTTCTCATCTTTCCATTCCATATCTTGTGTCTATTCCTCAAATATGTTTTCATCATCTAGAAGATTGTACTTTGTAGAACTTTTCCCTGAGAACAGTCTGTCTAAATGTCCATCTATTATAAGATGTCCCGCTTCTGTTGCTGTCATGTCTAAATAGTCTATTCCATCCTGAATCCATCAAAGTAATGGTCTCCCTATTCTCTCCTTCCCTGACACACCTCCCTCCATAGTTATCTTGTCCAGGCATTCATGTCTTGTTAAATAAATAAATTGTCATACTATTTTATTTTTCTAATTTTTTTTTTTTTTGCTTTAGCAACCAATCTTTTTCAGTAATGAGCTCTTTTTGGATATATCTGATTGTTATCTTTTCCCTCCAGTGAATTTTTAACACTATTCTATAACACTTATTTTCAAAGATGTATATGAGCTTTTCGGCTGATTTGTTTAATGTACAAGATTGACAGCCACATGGTTTACAGCGAGTCTTCTTTGTAAGCAAAACTTTTTATTTGTTGAACCTTGATCTCATCTAGTAATAATTGCTAGTCTGTGATGTCTTTGCCATTGTGTCTTTCCGCAAAGGTCAACTCATTTTGTCATTCAACAATGGTCAACTCATATTGCCATTCCACAACGGTTAACTCATTTTGTCTTTTCACAAAGGTCAGCTAATTTTGTCTTTCCACAATGGTCAACTAACTTTGTCTGTCAACAATGGTCAACTCATTTTGGCTTTCCACAATGGTCAACTGATTTTGTCTCCCCACAATGGTCAACCGATTTTGACTTTCCAATATGGTCAATACATTTTGTCTTTCAACAATGGTCAACCCATTTTGTCTTTCCACAATGGTCAACTCAGTTTAAATGTCCACATTACAATGGTATGAATCCTTCGTTCTAAATGCTTGTTTAATTCATACCTCTGAACCATGCGTGAAACAATGCAGGCTGTGCACAGAAGTTGAAAACTCAGTTTTAACTAAATATGATCATTGGTATTTGTTAGAATATTTTGATTGTTGCGGGGTATAAATATGGGCGTTCTGATTTTCTTAAGATCTGACATCTGCCATCATCTGTTTTTGTTTTTGTTTTTCACGATATGACATTTTGAAGTACTGACTTTTTTTAAAGACTTGACTTCAAATATCTAACATCAAAGTGTGGTAAATGTCATCAGATGGGATTTGCTGTTCTCTGAAACATGCCACAGATTAAGTGCACACTTGTATTAAACATGTATTCCACCGGTTGGAGCCTGTTGACAAACAACATACATAACAACTATGGAGGAAACATGACCAATCCTGGCCCAATCTCAGCCAGTCGTATGTGCTGTGATGAATCATCAGCTGGTTATATCCTAAGATGTCTCAAATAACAGTGCTTCAGACTTAAGACTCAATCTTTCAGATCATTCACAACAAATCAATCAACTAGCCAGCCAGCAAGCAAGCCAACCATCAACAGTCTGATTTTATCTTTAACTATAGCTGCAGAGCAAAAAACACCATGACAGTTGCTGTCATCACGCCATGTATGTTTTAATAAATAATGTGCTGAGATCACATCTGTTTTACTTGAGATCAAATGTATATCATATGTTTGTTTTTTAAAATTTTTGATCAGATATATATATATATATATATATATATATATATATATATATATATATATATATATATATATATATATATATATATATATATATGAGCGCTTGATTCTGATGTGAAAGAAAGAGAAGGCTAATGGCGATCCCATACATTAACAACTTTAACATATGACTCCCGAGAATCAAGAGATGATCCAGCGATGCTGCTGCTGGATTGGAGAAACACTAAACAAAAAAAAACAAAAAACTGAGAATAATATAAGTACCTAAAACTGCACGGAAAAGAGAATTAGAGACAGATGAATAATATTGGGAAGATATGAAGCGAGGTGCAGGACATATAAAAAACAGTGATAGGACGCTTGAAGTGATTTGGTTCAGAGGTTATGCTCCATTAAGGAATACGGATCAAAAGAAAAAGAAACAAACAACTATATTTTGAATGTTTAATTACTCCTTTTCTTATCCATATATACATATAGCGCCCTAGTGTTACCGAGGCCCATCAAGGAAACAAACAATATAACACTGTAACCAATCATAAATGTCGTCATAGGCTTCTGAGGAGTGTTGGCTTGAGCATGACTGCCTAATCCCACAGAAAACTAGCTGCAAAATTCTCCGAGTCATGATCAAGTCTACAATTTGGCTTGGCCTGAGTGGCTGACGACCTTTGTTTCATTGGGAGGTAAGAGACGGTAGCAGAAGAATGTAGTTACAGATAGAGACTGCTTGTCTTTGCTTAATTGCAGTGACAATGGCGTGAGCGAGGTAGGATGCGGTATGGCTATGGGAAGGAAAGATTGACCATTTATCCCACCATGCACTCCGGCCTGAAACATATGATGGTCCAACACTTCATATACCCACAGCAAGTTCCTGCCACGGGACTTGTACTTGTCTTTGCTTTCTGATCAAAACATTACAGCTGGGCTGTCCACCATGAATGTTGTGATCTTGTTATTGTTAAGCTAACCATTTCGGTTATTATGACATTGTCAGTTATTTATCCCCATTTCCTGTTGAGATTTATGTCCCTGCCAGTGTTTACACGTGACCTGATTTACACTTGACCGTAACTTTTCAGCAAATTATCATTGTTTAACTTGTGATTTTTATCCTTCGGTGATTGCCTGTGAGGAAAAAAAAAGAATATATTGAGAAGTAAAAGTAAAGGACCAAGTTTATCGCATTGAAATGTTTTGGGCATATGGTGCCAGGACTATATTCTTACAGACCAAGCGGAAGTGGAGGGGTGATACGGTTAATATCACGTTGGCCGCATTTACTCCCTAAGACGTTTCCTGTCACCCATTGTAAGCTTGGATGGTCTGTGAGTCAAGGTTGATTTTAAAATTCCGCATCAATGCAAATTTAAACCCAAGCTAAATGATCCAGTAGGCAAACGTATTGGCCACTGAGTTACCGTAGCTCCTACATTGAGAGATATTGAATACTATTTTGTGGGTTATTGTTCAACTAGTTTATTGTATGATTCTACCATGTACAGTTCGTTGTGTGACTCGGTGATGATACATTTCTAGTTTGATAATGTGATATTTTATACCAAGAATGTAATTTTAACCTTCAATATGAGATTATGTGATTACTGTAATTAAACATGGCTGATCTATTTGAGGGTGAATCTTTTTGTTTTTAACAGACATGGACTGAGTTGATCTACCTGTTACGTGACGACACCTTGTAATTCTATTTATCTGTTGATACTGAACTGTCCGTGGCAAAGGAGTACGGACGAAATTCGTAATCCCGCATATCGCGCTCGAAACACAGCTGTGGGCGATTTGGCAGCAGAGTGCCCTGCGTTGGGTTATTATAAAATGGTATGGCTGCCGGTCGTTCAGAAACCAGTGGTAAACTACTGAATGTAAACGTGCTAAGAGATCACAAACGGCCAAAAAGTGATGGGGTTGACTGCGATGTCCTGTAAAGGATATGCAACTAACTGAACTGTGTGTCAGCATTTGTGGCTTGGGTGTTAGTGAAATGCAGATTCTAAATTCCCAGACGTAGCAAGCTTAGGGTTTGAAATCAGGCATTGGCGATTTGCAAACACATCATTTTGCTTTGATTTCTATAGTATGATGAACGACCGTTCAAAAGAGCGATGGCAAACTATTAGTAAACCACAAACAGTTGATAATTGCTGCGGTTAATTGTAAATGACATGCAATAACTAACTGTCCATGCTCAACTATTTATAAATAAACTCACATGTATTGTTTGACGCTTATAAAAGTAGAGGAATGAAGTAGAGACTAGAGGACACACTAGACAACATAAAAATTGACAGCTATAATTACCGACCGGAATTCCAACCTGTCCACCTCCAAATGACGACAGCGCTTTGCTGCAGGAACAAATGTACTTCGATGACGCATGACCAACTTTTTTCCTTTCTGTCTGTCATATTATCTTGATTGTTGTAAAATTGAAATATTTTAGTCACTTGAAACGTCATTAAAGTTTGGAGAGAACAATAATGGAGGGGTATATGCCTAGGAAGAGAGGAAGAGGAAGGCCAAAGAAAAGATGGGTGCAGGATGTGGCGGATGATCTCCAGATGGGTGTATCAGACGAGGGACATCTTGCCTACGATCGAGAGGGTTTCCGGAAGGTTGTTATGGAAGCGAAGTTCTGCAAAGAACATGCTACTGAATGAATGAATGTTATAAAAGTCTTGGTTTGTCTACTATCTGCCCTATAGCAACTAGTGCAGTTCTGTTAATAAAACCACTTCTTACATAAGATGTATATCATTAACTACCTCGCAAGGAGCAGTGCTGGTAAAGCGGCTAGCTCACTTGCCTTCCGGCCCGAAGGTTGTGCGTTCAAATCACAATTGGGGCAGTATTTTTAAAATGGACCTGCGCTGCCATGTTGATTCAGCTTACAAAGGCTACCAGGAAATATTCTGGGAAGTAAAGGTGACCGATTTGGTATTTATCACATCACCCATTGCATTATTTTATTCGATGGTTCAACAATCCAGTTATACAGCATCAGTAGTGCTTGCTTCTACACTTTTTGGTATCTTCTTCACCGTTCTCTAAGTCAGGCATTTGGGACTGCCACTGAAGGAATAAACCTCCATGCAAGATCTGATGGCCGACTTTTTAACCCATCAAGACTCAAGGAAAAGACCAAATTAAGATCAAGATACATAAGAGAACTACATTTTGCGGATAATGCAGCACTGACTACTCATGCAGCAGAAGATCTCCAACGGCTCATAGATCGTTTTGCAGCCGTCTGCAAAGACATTGGGATCACCATCAGCCTAAATAAAACACAGGTGATGGAACAAGATGCTGGTGCGCCTCCGTCAATCAAAATTTCTTATTACGAACTGAAGACTGTCTAAGTTTGCGTATTTGGGGTCGACAATATCAGATAATTTTTTCATTAGAGGCAAATCGACAGACGCCACAACACTTTCCAGGCTAACTAAAAGAGTTTTGGAGAATAACAGACTAACAGTGCGTAAAAAAAAGTGCAAGTATATAAAACTTGTGTTGCTAGCACACTACTCTATGGGTCTGAATCCTGGACTTTGTACTCATGACAGGAAAGAAAGTTGAATTCCTTCCATATGATATGTCTGAGACGTATCCTGGGCATATCGTGAAAAGACCACATAACAAACAAGCACGTGCTTTAAAGAGCGGATATTACGGGTCATGCATTCGCACTGCGAGCGTTAACAAGTCAAGTCGCATTATTCTGTCAAGAAGCCTGATCAGCGGAAAAATGTCACGTTGAAAGTCCAACAACAAGAAACACGCTGTTGCCAAGATATGCAGCGTGGGAGCCGACAACCAGAAGAAGAACGTCGAGAGCCCACCTGCTAGCTGCATCAAAGAGCCAGATACTACACCAATTACTGAAGCTACCACGACGGAGAAGATTGACAGCCCAACACAGTCAAGAACCAAGACAGCAGAGAAGGAGGAGAAAGACACCAGAGTCGAAAACACCGACTCAAAAACAGTCCGATGGGTTGTCAAGCGGATTCCTGCGGAGATGACAGATGAAGAAATCCTGAAACAGCTACGTGAAGAGAATCTTCACATCCGAGTCTTGAAGGCGGAGCGGCTTCTCACCTACTCCAAGATACCTACAACCTTGGCAGTAGTGACGTCGGAGGGCAGCGAAATGCCGATCACAGTATCATTTAGAAAGAAAACTCAACAGCCAGAGAGATTCATCCCAAGAATCACGCAATGTTCAAGATGTCAGAAGGCCGGCCACAGCAGAGCAACGTGTCGCAGTAACACGGAAATCTGCCGATACTGCGCCGCTCACCACGCCTTCAAGGAGTGTCCGCTGGCCAAGATGGACACAGACTTCCGAGCACCCAACAACAAAAGAAAGTGCGCCAACTGCCTGGGCAAGCATGGAGCAAGATACCTGGGCTGTCCGTACCTGCAGAGACATAGAGACGTCTTAAAAATCGCCATCCTCACAAAGACACCATTCAAGGAAGCAATGCAGAGGGGCGAGACAGCCACGGGTATAGCACAAGCTGAAAGAGATCAACTTCAAAAGCAGATCGACGAGTTGAAGAAACAAGCCAAGGCACTGCTGACGCCTAACCCGACCAGCGATAATGAGAAGCTGCTGGCCGACATGAAAGAAATCCAGCTCAACATCAAACAAGAGATTCAGCGCATGGCTGAGATGAAGAAGGAGAACGAAGAAATCCTACAAATGATCAAGACCGAAAGAGAGTTGCATAGAGCTGAAATGGAACTCTTTCAAAACAAACCAACAGAAGCCACACAAGAACTCACAGAGAAACCGCAAGAAGAAAACCAAGAGACCGAGCCTGAAACGCAAGCTAAAGCCAGCAGCCCAACCACAACGCCCAAGAGGGAACTAGTATACCGGCGGATCTCTGAAGGAGGCACAGAATACCCAGTCGACAAGGATGAACTCAAGCGCGAGGAATTCAGAAGGCGCTGGGAAGAAAAAGAAAAGAAGAAGCCTAAGAAACTCCGGGGGAAACCGATGGTATACCCAGTCTTACTCTACGACTGTGAGAACGACTTCGAGTACTATATAGATGACGGTGAAATCGTCCCATGGCTGACCACGGAGGAAGAAAACTTTAGGCAGCAGTTTCGCAAACGCAACAGTGAAAACAGGCACAAGGAGGAAAATGAAAACGTCGAAAAGCTCCTACAGAAAATGCACAAAAAAGGAGACAGAATACCAAATAAAAAGTCCTTTTAAGGACTGCAACCAGTCAAGCCTGGAGCCTGCACCAACAACGAAAACAAAAGGAAACATGCACAAAGGACAGCCGCCGACCGATCCCCCAGCTGAAGAGGGATTACGAAAAGACCTTATACTATAAGGACTGCAGCCAGTCAAGCTAGACGAGCCAGGAGCCTACTCAAACAAAGAAAACCACAAGAACAGAAGAGCACAAAGGATAGCCGCCGACCGACCCCCATGCTGACGTCACAGACACAAACGATACATAACCAGTCCGAGAAAGGACTCACAAGACAAGAATTAGGGTAAATAAACCCACAAAAACCACGATCCTCAACAATAACCACAGCTGATGAAGCAGGTTAGACGAGGACGAATTTGGAATTTTTGTTTTGGAATCAACCAACCAACCAACCACAGTGCACACCCTCCTCAAGCAGAGAAGCCTCCGGTGGCTGGGCCATGTATCTCGAATGGAGGATGAGCGTATTCCGAAAGATCTATACGGAGAACTAGCCACAGGGAATAGGCCAACCGGAAGACACCAAATGCGATATGGGGATGTGTGTAAACAAGATATGAAAACCCTTGGCACAGATTCAAACACGTGGGAAAGAGTTGCAACAGACAGATGTTCCTGGAGAAGAGATATACGAAACCGACTGGTTCTCTTTGAGCGTAATCTGATCCAACAAACTGAGGATAGGCGACACAGGCATAAAATGCAGTCACTTACTACGGGACCTGCCTCGTCCTACAGATGCGGAAACTTTCACCAGCGGTGCTATTAGGTACCTTCCCAGCGGCACAACTTTGTTGTCCTTCAGGACTGAAAAAGGTCTACTACTACCCATTGAATGCCAATTGATCTATACAATTATGTGTTATTTATCAGATCACCCATTGAGTGCCGATTGATATATACAATTATGGGGATAGCTCCTATACTCAATATATCTCTCGGTTCGTGGAAAGGTCCCTTACTTTACTCCCCACCCTCTCTCTGTGGCGGTTGTCCCTCATCTCATATCCCCTCTCCTTTCTCTCTCATATTTCCTTTTCTATCTCTTTCTCTCCATCCACATATCTATCTTTTTATTTCTCCTTCTGTCGTTTCTTTCTTTTCCACTCTCCCTCGCCCCTATCCTTTCCCTTTCTCAGTTCCTCTTTCGCCCTATCCATTCTCACCTCTTTTCTGTCACCTCTTCACTTTCGTCTATTTCTCTCTTCGCTACTTCTTCCTCTCTCGCCATTCTTTTGTCTCCCATTTCCTTCTCCCTCTCTACCTTCTGTCGTATTTTCCCTCTCTATCCTATGCTTCCTAATTTATTTATCTCTCCTCTCTTACTCACTCTCCCATCCTAGCACCTACACACTCTCTCGCCTTGCTCTCCTCTTTCCCTTTCCTCTTTCCCCCCTCTCTATTCTTACCTATCCTCTCTTTCAGTTTCCCTCTCTTTCATTACACTCTTATTTTACTCCTCTGTCTCCTTTCTTCTATCCCCTCTCCTCTCGACTCCTCCACTTCTCTCAATCTGTGTTAAATCTTCTAGATAAACAATATATATATATATATATATATATGTAACATCCTTGCGTTGTTTTTCTACGAAAAGGTATAGGTGCTGGTCGTTCAGAAAGTAGTGGCAGACTACTGGACGTAAACTTGCCAAGAGATTACATACAGCAAAAAGATGTTGGGGTTGACTGCGACATCCTGAAAAAGGATATGCAATTAACTTAACTTATATATTACATAAATTGTGGTATACATACTAAATAAGCAATATATTCTACATAGTCTTTTGTAAACTTGTTAGGCAAGTAATATATGCTACACCAAATACCACATACACTGGTAAACGTGATAAATAAACAATGGAGACTACATAATAAACAATATATACTTCATAAACTGTGGTAAACCCGCTAGATAAACAATATCTACTACATGATAATTTATATATACAAATTAATATTACTATCTCATCTTTTACCTGTGAGACTCCTAGGGGAATATAAACTAAATTGATAAACATAATAAATGAACTCGTTACTACATAAACTGTGATACACATGTTACATAAGCAAGTCTCTATATGAATATAGCATTATACACGAACAGATCACTGCATAAACAATAGTTTAGTCCATAAAATAAGGGCCTACATTATGCTATTACATTATGCTACAATATGCCACCAGGGCATGAACATACGAGTTCTTTGTCATTTATCCCTGGCTACAAACATCGTCAGACACGAACTAAATTCATTAGTGTCAGCGCCTGCGTTAACACTAACCACTAGAACGGGCACCCTCATCACATCAAGAGAAGCAAGGACCAGAGCCCAGTTGTATGTCTTGTCACTTCTCATTCTCTTTATCCTCCAGATATCCCGGCTGTTGTTTTCATCATTTCCATAATCGTGCGGTTAGCATCTCGTGGCAATTCCATCTGGGAGATATAATCAAAGTATCTGTTGAAGGATATTGGTACAATGTCTTGTAGTGAATGGGAGATGTAATCAAAGTATCTGTTGGAGGATATTAGTACAATGTCTTGTAGTTAATTGCACGCTGAGCGGTACAGGCGATCACATCCCTACGCAACTAAACGTGGTTTTGGGTGAAATATGAAATTAAGAATCAATGTTTTTGCGCTCGGGATGTTCCTACACGTGCTCAGTCCCCTTGTTAATTAGCTAATGAAGAGTTCTCGTGCTGATGGTACCAGTGGCAACCTGACTGAACGTCTGCCTTCGCTTTTTCTTCACAGGATGAGTGTCGTCCAGACACATAAAAATAAAAAAGAAAGACATAGTATTACCAGAATCCTGATAAGGTAATCGTCATAATATATCACAGATGGCGTTGGGAATGTCCCTTATGTAGCACTGGGTCGGAACATATAATATTCTTGGATAAGCTCTACCACTCTCTTTACCAATTCAAGAGTGAGTGCCAGTCATCTTACACAGGTAGAACGGAACAAGTAGAAAATAGAGTAACCGAGTGTATACCAGTATCGATGGAAAATAGAGGTTATCAATCTTAGGAATTTCTGTGCAGTTGACAGGTCATAAAACTACGATCTCGGCCACCTCTCAACGCCTACTAAAGTGCGGCTTTAAAGTTAACAAAGAAAAGACGTTTCATGTATTGTATTCGAAGCACTATAAACGGTTACTTAAATCTACCGAACTGAAGCATTTTGGCGGTTTCAAGTTTTTTAAATTTATGATTACAGTGGGGATAACTAATGCTTCACATTAGAGCAATATCAGTGACTATGCATTTCAGGAATTTCGGCCAAAGTTTAATTCATTTCTTCTCTTCACGTGAAATATAAAATTGCAGTATGCATCTGACAAAAAGCAGCGTAATATGCCAGGCAATAAATTGTGCTACCTAATGTTTGTGACCTCTATGTTTATATACTTTCTCTGTAGTACTTTTTCCGAACGGAAACTTTTCCATCAGTTGTTTTCCAATACCTGTCTTCTCTTCTCAAGAAAGTAATACATTCAAGTAATAAATACACAGCGCCATCACACTTTCTATGCCTAGAACAAGGAGGAGGAGGCGACCAGTCTTTCCCTCACTGCATCAAGCGACGAGCCCAGGCGTCAAACCCGCGTCTGACCGTGCTCATGACATTACAGGCGCAGTCCGCTCTCAACTTCGCTGGTGCGCCCGACAGGATAACATTGCAGCACTAAAATACTCACCCAGTAGACAACAGAAGTCACGACCGCAGCAGGATATAATGAACAGAGAAGGCACAAACTAGCTAGAGACACTGCAAAACATTTTAGACACACACAATTTAATATACACATTCAGACACAAACATCCAAATAAGAGAGAAACTACCCACATAAATAACATACACCGCACAGCAAGAAGATTAGATAGGATACACCTACTTATTTTTATTTCCTGTTCACCTCGTAAGCCCCTTTAAAGCTCATCATTTCAGTTCGCCTACTCTGGAGCTGCCAAGAAGCGCCTGTAATTGTTGTTTCTGTGGCACTTTTATTTTTTTCCCAGCAACGATCTGTCACTCATTTGTCCGAAAATTCACATCACAACTGTAAATAACCCGAATTTAGAAAAGCCTTCATCATCACGGACTACCGGGAGGCTAAAGAAGAAAGAAAATTTCGGTTTACGATTTCCAACTAGGCAATACAGATGCGCATTTTAATTAGGTGATTTCTTAATGGTTGGTGTTGTAGCTGCGAGAGTTGATGTCAGTGATGGATGGTGAGTCATCGATCTCCCAGCTGTGGATCTATACAAGTTATACTGAAGCTGCTGCCTCTACAACAACTACAACAGTTTACTACTACTACGGCTGTTGTTGATGTCAATATTCTTTGCTATTGTAGAGTGCCCCGTTTCTTTCTCGCCTTCCGTCTCTGCAGTTTGTCAGTTGTCTTGTGTGTTCTACAACTGCTTTGTTAGATCATCATCATGTGCTATGCCGATAAGCGTTGGCAGTCATGTTTCGCCATCTCACGCGATCACCAGAGTCGGGGATCAGCACAGTGTTCTTGTTTCGACCATACCACGTGGTCAAGCCATCCAGGTATTAACTTGTCCTCCTTCACCTTGTTCTCTTCCCCTCAATCTTGCCAGTTGTCATTAAGTTATCCAATTTATTTCTTCTCATAACGTGTCCAAATTGAAACGGGATGCTGCATCCAACAAAAACATATCTATTGTGAAAATGAAAAAAAACCGAAAAAAAAAAAGTTCTTCTTCTCTCGTCCTTTATACACCGTTGGGGCATCGTCCCAGCCCCCCCCCCCCCCCCAAGCCGTCATATCCTTTGCTATCCCATGCTACTCCATCCGGGAGCTCCCAAATTATTCATTTCTGTCTGTATTCCTCTTCTCCGTGGACTTGTGGGTCTTGTTATATTTCTTTTGTCCCTGTGGATTCTAGACAACGGCCTTCCCTATTATATTATTTTCAGGTGTTCTCAATGTGATGTCCTATTCAACGCTAGTGTCCTGACATCCGCACATTTCATTGTACTATGAAAGCTCCTCATGCCTTGTGTATTTTTTTATTTTTATTTTTTGAAAAAGGGGGAGGGGGTAATAATCTTTATCTGGAGGTTAGCATAGCCTAATGGATACGAACTCGTTCTTAAACATCCGGTGCGTTGATGCCGAGGTACGGGGTTCAACCCTTACACCGGACAATTGAACTAAAATATTGACTTCTACGTCATTGTTAGTTGTATATCCTTTACAGAACGTCGTAGTCAACACCAGCTGTTTTGCTGTTGTGATATCTTGGCAAATTCAGTAGTTTCTTCTTCTTCTTTTGCGTTCATCCGGAGTGTATTTTCAGACGCAATTGCGATGTGTCTCGTTATGTACCTATGGGCCAAAAACTCTTAGGCCAACATATCCGACTTTAGCGGGCGTTTTTGTTTTTGTTTTAATCAAGATAACCGTCCTGGGGGACTCTCACTGTTGTGGTGTCGTCCACATCCCAGCTGGTCAAGTTGGAACGGTCGAGGACTTCACGGTCAGCCCTCAAGGGGAGGCAGGGGCAGTAAATGGGCATTTACTGCCATCCAAGGAGGCTTCCATAATAGCAGAGCCGATACATAGCGCTCTGGTACTGGGCTCACGCAAGGAATCGCCACGTCCCGCACATGGCTGCTTTAATTCCTCACTTCCAAGACTGAAGTCTTCTGACTGAAGTCGGAATGGGTTCGCCTGATGGCGAGGGTCACTGTTAATAGGGAAAGCTAATCCACACGCAAATTTCAGTCCGGCTCTACTAGAAGTAGAGTGTTTGGGCTACGCTTGAGTTCAAAGCGGGCGAGGGCATTAAAAAATATATCTTTCTTTGTCTACATTGCCACCTAAATAGATGTATAATCCCGTCTCTAGAAGTGAGGTTTCACCAAAGGATATCGGGTTATCATTTGCTTGATTTATTTGAATAATCTTAGTATTTTTCCTACGAATTCTTAGACCTAATTGTTGTGACCTTTCGTCCACGTTGTTTAGTTTATCCTGCTCTGGCTTCGCGTGAAAGCCATTGCCCTCCTATCTCACACAATTATACATTTAGTTATATGTCTGTAACAGAACATCGTAATCAACCCCATAACTTTTCGGCTGTTTGTGATTTACTAGGGAAGATTACATTCAGCAGTTTGCCAATGATTTTTAAAAGATGGACCCATATTACTGTTAAAAATCAACACAAGGTGGTTCGCTTCCAAAATCGCCTGCTTTTGATTTCGAACGAGCTATGCGAATCGCGGTCGTCAGCCATTCGCCACCACACAAAAATAGATCTGTCAATAATGTATTTTGGACAGTTTAAAAACAAACAAAAAAACTTTATATTGTGAATAATTACCCGTGCATGCAACTATATAGAGTTGCAAAAAACGATTGACCCCATTTGCTTGCCACGTGGAGAATGTAAGATGTTTTAAAAGTTTGTTGCACGTCCTTTACTAGATGTTGTTGTCAGTCCCAGCGTGTATTTGCTGTTTGTGATTTACCGGACAAGTTTACATTCAATAGTCGCCATTGATTTATGAATGGCTGACGCCACATACCACCGAAATGAGAGCAATACGGTCTGCTTGAATCGCCCGCGGCTGATTACGAAATTGAAGACATGGTGTAAGCTCTGGTTTTTTGCGTGGTCAAATAAACACTTACTAAACAAGCTGTCCCCCTGGCCTAGGTGTTAACGTATTTCTCGGTAATCCCGTATATTCTCGTGAGTAATGGTAGCGGTTCTCGCCGCGTTGGTAGCTTACGGGGATGTGAGCCGGTCGCTCAAAAGGCAATGGCAAACTAGTGAGCGTAATCTTGCCTGTACATCAACAGCAGCTGAAAAATGCTGATGTTGACTGCAACGTCCTGTAAGGGATATAAAATAAAAAAAAACAAGCTGAACAGCGTATAAATGCCTTTGAATACAAATGTCATAGATGGGTTCTAAGCGGCAAAGAACAAATGCATCCATACGACAAGAGCTCAATATTGAAAAAGGGTGGCTTCTAAAGTCGATAAAACAAAGAACATTGAAATATTTTGGTCACTTGAAGCGTTATGAAAGTTTGGAGAGAACAATAATGGAGGGGTATATGCCCGGAAAGAGAGGGAGAGGAAGGCCAAAGAGAAGATGGTTGCAGGATGTGGCAGATAGGTCTGTCGGACGTGGGACATCTTGCTTATGACTGAGAGAGGTTTTCCGGACGGTTGTTATGGGAGCGAGGTTCTGCAAAGGACATGCTACTAAATGAAAGAATGAATTCATGAAATAAGTCAGGCGCTAGCGAATTTGATAGGGAACTGAGCCGGACATGTTATAAGCACATTGGGACGCAAGTTCGACGCTTGGGCTCGTTGCTAGCCAAAGTTGGGGAAAACTGACCTCGCATTCCTCCTTTTTTTTTCTCAGGCCTATAAAATATGATTGCACAATCACATCAAAGGCTTGTGGCAGGAAACGGCTTCTAAACAAATTGTAAAAAAAAAACAAATAAATCAATAACCAGGGCAGTGCCATGTAGGCCGTTAACTTGACCATGAAGCAAGTTGTTTAGCATGATAAATAAGTGCATAGGTATTGACCGACACTCATCGCGGGAGAAAGAAAAATGTAGAGATGTAGAGATAAGATGACACACTGGACAATATACAATTGAAAGTGTAAGAGGAGGTCAGCATGGCCGAATGGATAATATCCCTCGTTCTTAAACATTCAGTGTGATGGTGGTTCAACACCCTACACCGGTCAGTGGGACTGAAATTGTGATTTCTCTCCTTTAGCTTGGGGACGTAAATTACAAGTGTCTCTGAAGTTGGACTGGGTTCGCTGGATGGCGAGGGACACTGGTAATAGGGGAAGCTAATCCACACACAAAAATGAGCGTGCATGGACTAAGCTTAAGTTCAAAACGAGCGGGAAAAAAGACTGAAGAAATCTAACATCATCTGTGAGAAGGTAGTATATATCTTATATATATAAAGTATAAGTCACATGTCGGTCTCCCTGGGTAGAGTTTAAACGACTTTCTCCGTTATCCCGTTTAATTGGTAGCTGTTCTCGCCGCGTTAGTGACTTACAGGATAAAGTGAGCCGGCCGCTCATAAAGCAATGGCAAACTACCGAGCGTAGTCTTGCTGAGAAATCAACAACAGCGGTAAAATGCCGGCGTTGACAGCGATTCCTGTAAAGGATATACGGACAAAAAAACAAAACAAGACAGGCCAAACATCAGAAAGGAAACAATTCGTGACAACCAGAAAGATTTGCGGTACGAGAGATAGAGGAAGACAGCATGAGAAGAATCTTGACAGTCATGTGCCATGGCATCGAATCCAGTCACCACACGAATTGACCCATACCGTCCGAGCTCGCAATTTGTGGAGAGGCATGACCGCCCACGCCAGCCGGCAAGACACTAGATTATGATGGCCAAAGAGGTAATAGGGGTGGAAGAACATTCTCTGCAGAACGTCGCTTTCATCACAACACTCCCGAAAAATCTCGACCCCACCAGCTCCATTGCCGCATGCATGTTCAAGCCTGGCGGGTATTTAATTTCCTATGCCCCCTCTGTCGTGTTGGTGTTCCCCTGTTTCCTCTGATTAGAACCACGCTTTCTATTACTGTTCATTTGAACCCACCGTGACCTTTCAAGTGGCCAAAGTATTTTAGTTTCACTGACACAGTACTGCTTATGAGTCGGCCGCCTTCTATCCATCAAGTGCCATGCCGGTAAGCGTGGGCGGTCATGATTCGCCTTTTCACTCGATCACCAGAGTCGTGGATCAGCTCAGTGTTCTTGATTCTCGACCATGCAACATGGCCATGTCATCCAGGTATTTACTTCTCTGTCTTCCCCTTGTTCTCGTCCACGCAATCTTGCCAGTTGTCACCAAGTTCTCAAAGTAATTTCTCATAACATGTCCAAAAAATTTTGACTGTCTACCTCTAATTTTTCTAATCAGTTCGCGATGTTCATTTGTTTCTAGTAGGACTTGGTTTTTCTGTCTGTCCATGGTATTCTTTACATTCCCCTCAGAAACCACATTTCTACAGCCATCAGCTGTTTTCCAGCTAGACTGCTTATTGTCCACGTTTCACATCCATACAAAAGTACAGGTTCTATGTAGCACTTCAACACATTTTTTTTCTGGTAGCAATTGTCATATTTTTATTGGCCTTACCTCCACCTAAAATTCTGATTTCCATTTTGTGAGCCATCTTGAGACAGAAGCACCCCAGTTTATCAACAATTCTATTTCGAAAAGGAAATGAACCCAGGACTACAGACCCGACAGGCCAGTACATTAACCACTCCTGGAACCACATTTCAAACTTTCTTTACATTCGCCATCATCGCATAAATCGGGCGCCGTCTACAAAAATAATTGCATATTACACTTACTAACATATATGTCATACGCAACCTCTATACACATAAAATATCCCGATTATAATAGTCACTGGTTCAGCATGGGCGGAAATGTAAACAATTGAGAAACATTGTCACCCGCTTGCTTTGACCATGTTCAATGTCGACTCTCTGCAATCTGGACTAATTTGCTACGTAATCATTTCTGGAAACAGATGGCATTGTTCTTCAGACTCCCAAACTGTGTGGCAATGTGACATAATCGGAAGCGTGGCAACATGACATAGGAACAGGAACAGTTGATGTCATCATCTCAAATCATCATCATCATCAAGTGCCCTGCCAGCTGGCGTAGACGTTCATGGCTCTCCACAGATCTCGGTCTTTGGTGTTCTGGATCAACTCTGCTGATGATATTCCTCCATGCCACCGTCTCAATCCGTCCAGCATCATTTCTCTTGGTCTGCCTCTGCCTCTCTTTCACTCAATCTTTCCAGTTGTCACGATGTTTTCCAATGGCCCTCTTCACATCAGATGACCGAAGAAAGCTGTTTGTCTCTTTCTTATTGTTGTATACGGTGTTCTAATTTCATTAGCCTCTTTCAGGCAATCGTTGTTAGTTACTCTGGCAGTCCAAAGAATTCGCATCATTCGTCTCAAAAACCACATCTCTGTTGCTTCTAACTTCTTCCTGATTTGTTCATTTACATTCCAAAATTCGCTGCCATACAGCAAAACTGGTTCTGTATAGCATTTCAGCACTCTCTTTCTTACATTCATTGATAGTAACTTACTGCATAAGATACTCTTCATTTTTTGAAATGCGGCTTTTTCCTGCCCTATTCTGCTCTTAATCTCTGTTGTATATTTTCTATCTGATGTTATAAGTGTCCCCAACAGCCCGCACTGGCAGACTATGCATAATGCCACTGCCAGAATGCCAACACAAAAGTCCGCCATGAAAAATACGGTTCATCTTCGATGGAAGCGGCAGTCACTAGAAAACCAGTAGCCACGAATTACTGCAGAATGCAAACCCAGTTTGTTCAGCGGACAGATGTAAAAGTACTCCACACGAAATCCACAGTTCACAGTGTTGCTCCACGCAGTTAACTTTGTAGCTGGGCAATGGAACCATGCACTACCAGTCCAACATGAGGAAAATGCGTAAGCAAACCGTAGCCACAAGCATGAACACTTCAGAGGCCGTAACAGATCAACCGCTCATCCTCCATATTGGACCGGAAGTATGGTTTTTAGGACTATACTTCTGAAAAGACTTAAAAGCTTATGGAGGATGAGGAAGAGGAGAAGGAGGAGGAGAAGGAGGAGGAGGAGGAGGAGGAGGCGCAGGAGGAGGAGAAGATGGTGATAATTGTTTTGAATATATGATTTATAACTCTGTAGTAAACACCTGACGAGATGCAGCAAAATATGTCAGGCAAGAAATCGAACATGATATTGTGTACACCTTTCTTTCTTAAATTCACTATGGGAATACATTGTTTTGAATATAATTTTGCTTCAGTTGTTTATTTCATTTTATTAAAACGGTTTGACTGAAAGGAGACACAACTCGTGTGTTACTGGGGCCCTAAAGGGGGTAAAGTAACGTGTGTCTGGGACAGAATGGGGGTAAAGTAATGTGTGGGACGCAGAGGTGTTTCCAAGGCACCAGGGCCGGGGTATATACTGGCCAAGACCTATTGACGCGTCCTCGTCGAGCGTTCTGGGCAACAGGTCCCTTCGGGGTCCTGGCTAAAGTCAGTAGGATCTCCGATTCCTCCGAAGTCGGAGAGTGTCTGCCTGTACGGCGAGGAACCACCAGTTTGCACACCAATAAGCCAGACATAGGATAATGGATACTCACGCAAACCTCAGGTCCTGTATGACATCACACTGATGTTGGACAACAGGATGCCTTCATCCGACATACAGGACTTCGCGTTGGAGCTCAAGCCAACGAACACAAGCAAGCAAGTAACGTGTTTCTGAGACAGAGTGGAAGTAAAGTAGCGTATGTCTGGGACAAAGTGGAGGTAAAGTAACATGTGTCTGGGATAGAATGGGGGTAAAGTAATGTGTGTCTGGGACAGAATGCGGGTAAAGTAATGGGTATCTGGGACATAATGGGTTTAAACTAACAGGTTTCTGTGACATAATGGGGGTAAAGTAACGGGTGACTGGGACATAATGGGGGTAAAGTAACGGGTATCTGGGACATAATGGGGGTAAACTAACGTGTGTCTTGGACATAATGGGGGTAAAGTAACGAGTGACTGGGACATAATGGGTGTAAACTAACGGGTGTCTGTGACATAATGGGAGTAAAGTAACGGGTGTCTGGGACATAATGGGAGTAAAGTAACGGGTGTCTGTGACATAATGGGGGTAAAGTAACGAGTGACTGGGACATAATGGGTGTAAACTAACGGGTGTCTGTGACATAATGGGGGTAAAGTAACGGGTGTCTGGGACATAATGGGGGTAAAGTAACGGGTATCTGGGACATAATGGGGGTAAACTAACGTGTGTCTTGGACATAATGGGGGTAAAGTAACGAGTGACTGGGACATAATAGGTGTAAACTAACGGGTGTCTGTGACATAATGGGGGTAAAGTAACAGGTGTCTGGGACATAATGGGGGTAAAGTAACGGGTGTCTGTGACATAATGGGGGTAAAGTAACGGGTATCTGGGACATAATAGGGGTAAACTAATGTGTGTCTTGGACATAATGGGGGTAAAGTAACGAGTGACTATGACATAATGGGTGTAAACTAACCGGTGTCTGTGACATAATGGGGGTAAAGTAACGTGTGTCTAGGACATAATGGGGGTAAAGTAACGGGTGTCTGGGACATAATGGGGATAAAGTAAAGTGTCTGGAACATAATGGGGGTAAAGTAACGTGTGCCTGAGACAGAATTGGAGTAAAGTAACGTGTGTATGGGACAGAATGGGGGTAAAGTAACGTGTGTCTGGGATAAATGGGGGTAAAGTAACGAACGTGTCTGGGACAGAATGGGTAAAGTAACGTGTGTCTGGGACAGAATGGGTAAAGTAACGTGTGTCTAGGAAAGAATGGGGGTAAACTAACTGTGTCTGGGACATAGTGGTGATAAAGTGACATGTACATGGAACAGAAAATTCTTAAATACACCCCATAAGCGCATGCATCAAAGCATATGTAAGAAAACTACCTTCATTAGAAATGTTAAAACAAAATGAAGCAAAGAGCTACTCGGCGAATAAAAGAAATACAGCTGTTAAAAATAGTTCCTCTACCAGCGTGAACAAATTTCACACTCCATCGACTGTACAACCATCAAATCTCACCAGCTCCATTTCGATTGTTCACGGTCATTTCAAGGAGAAGCGGAAGTAGTATACAACCTTAACTTGCGGAACCGGATGTGGAAGCTTGACAGATACAGATTACCTCCCCTGTTGTCGGTCATGCATTGTTCTGCCTGATATGTTTAGTCGCAGCGCCATCTGGGAAATTTATGTGGAATTATATGTGAAAGCAGGTTGCTGTTTCTGGAAGCTGTTGTGTTCCTTGGAAATTGCATCAGCGAGAAGTCAAATCAAAACTGTGCTTTAGAAGTTTACAATAAATAAAGATATAATCAAAAATGCTTCAAATTGCAGAATTGAATGAACAATTCCCCGGGAAGGTTAACCCGGTCAACAAATGTCCGTAGAAGTCGGATGTGTCAGCCTAACTGCGCAAGAACGCAGCTATGCTGTAAACAGGCACAACGCGAACACATCTGAAAAATCTCTCCGGATGAGCTCAGAAGAAGAAGAAGAAGAATTAACAATTTATTGAGAATGCGAGGTGTTTGATGAAACTGCAAGGACAGAATCTAAGTGAAATAAATTGAAATCCCTTTTCTTAATTTTGTCCACCAGTGGAAAATGGCGTGGTTGGTTGTTCATGCACTTGTCTCTGGGGGTTTTGATGAGGTGATATCTCCGGTGTGTGTGTGTGTGTGTGTGTGTGTGTGTGTGTGGGTGTGTGTGTGGGTGTGTGTGTGTGGGTGGGTGGGTGTGTGTGTGTGTGTGTGATTCTTCATCTGCTTGTCGCTATAGTTATTGACGAAGAGATATTGGTGTGTGTGTGTGTGTGCGCGCGTGCGTGTGTGTTTATATGATTGGTTATGTATCTACTTGTCGCTAGAGGTTTGATGAGGTGACATCGCCCGGTCTCTCTCTCTCTCTCTCTCTCTCTCTCTCTCTCTCTCTCTCTCTCTCTCTCTCTCTCTCTCTCTCTCCCTCTCCCTCCCCCCCCTCTCTCTCTCTCTCTTCTTTCTCTGTGTATCTCTCTGAGTGTGTATGCGTCGGTCTCTCTCTCACTCTCTTCTTTCTCTGTGTATCTCTCTGTGTGTGTATGCGTCGGTCTCTCTCCCTCTTCTTTCTCTGTGTATCTCTGTGTGTATACAGCGGTCTGTGTGTGTGTGTGTGTGTGTGTGTGTGTGTGTGTGTGTGTGTGTGTGATTCTTCATCCACTATAGAAGATATATCGCACAGTCTGTGTGTGTGTGTGTGTTTTTAAAGGATTGGTTATTCATCCACTTATCGCCAGAGTTGATGAGGAGATATAGCTCGATCTGTCTGCGTGTTTATATGACTGTTTATTCATCCACTTGTCGCTAGACTTTTTGAGGAGATATCGCCCGGACTCTGTGTGTGTGTGTGTGTGTGTGTGTATATATATATATATATATATATATATATATATATATATATATATATATATATATATATATATATATGTGTGTGTGTGTGTGTGTGTGTGTGTGTGTGTGTGTGTGTGTGTGTGTGTGTGTGTGTGTGTGTGTGATCCATTATTCATGCACGTGTCGCTAGAGTTTTTGAGTAAAAAGTATCACTCCGCCTGTCTGCGTGCTTATTCTTATTGGTTATTCATCTACATGTGTAAGAATACGGCGAGAAAAGGAGTGTTCACATGCTGTATAGAACCTAGACTACTGTATGATTGTGAAACGTGGACAATAAGCAGACTAGCTGAGAAACATCTAATTTCAGTAGATATGTGGTTCCTGTGGGTGGGGGAAAACGAATGAGACAATCCTTCCAAAAACAAAAACAAAAATCAATGGAAAAACTGAAACTTATTAGAAAAATTATACGTAGTCAGTTAATATTTTCTGGGCACTCTGTGATGAGAAGTAAACTTGAAAACACAGTGACAGCCGAAAACTTGATGGGAAAAGAGAAAGGGAAAGACACAAATATAAACACCACGATGACTTGATCACATTACATAATTGGGACAACAACACAGCCTTGATTCAAAACTCTAGTGGTCCTGTGATGGCGAACCATGACCGCCCATCCTGATCGGCATGACACATGATGATGATGAACTTTTATGACTTTTTTATTGGACAGTTTGCTTTTTCGTGACCTTCGCCCCATTTTCCAAGTACGCACAGTTAAGTTACGTTCATTTTATTTCCCAACTGCTTGTTTTCTCTCCCGATTTAGTTCTTGCTTCCGCACCATATAATAATGCAAAATATACTTAGCACCCGGTGACACAATTTTAATCGATAAAGCAATTATAGGTTTGTCCAAATATTTCGCATGTTCTGGAATGGAGAATTGAGGGGGAAAATGATCAGGCATTCCACAGCAGAGGATGGCGGTATACTATCATTTCCTGATGTGTACACATACACACAGTCAACTGCGTGAATCGACCCTCTCTGCACGAAAGTCGGATGTGGCAACATGTGAGATGCCTCGCTCCCGTAGTTAATATTATATTATAGACATTGTTTATTTATATAAACGGAAGCCCTCCCCCTCCCCCAGAACAGTAGACCACAAAGTTAATATTGTATTACAGAAGTTGTTTATTTCTTTAAACATAAGACCCGAAAAGATACTATTATGTTACAGAAGTTGTTTATTTCTATGAACAGAAGACCCCAGATATGATATTATATTACAGAAGTTGTTTATTTCTATAAACAGACGATCCAGAAATTAATACTATACCACAGAAGTCGTTTATTTTTTATAAATAGAAGACCCCAAATATAATATTACATTACAGAAGTTGTTTTATTTCTATAAACAGAAGGCCCCAAAGATAATATTATATTACAGAATTGTTGTACTTCTGTAAGCAGAAGACCACAAAGTTAATACTATATTACAGAAGTTGTTTATTTCTTGAAACAGAAGACTCCAAAGATAATATTATACTACAGAAGTTGTTTACTTCTATAAACAGAAGACTCCAAAATTAATATTATATTACGGAAGTTGTTTATTTTTATAAATAGAAGACCCCAAAGTTAATATTATATTACATAAGTTGTTTATTTCTTGAAACAGAAGACTACAAAGTTAATATTATATTACAGAAGTTGTTTATTTCTATAAACAGAAGAACCAAAGTTAATATTATATTACAGAAGTTGTTTATTTCTATAAACAGAAGACTCCAAAGATACTATTATATTACAGAAGTTGTTTATTTCTATAAACAGAAGACCACGAAGTTAATA
>JACEFZ010019098.1:297500-314295 GCA_014155875.1 Cepaea nemoralis
ACCATCATCATCTTCACTACCTCCATCATCATCACCACCATCATCATCATCATCATCACCACCTCCATCATCATCATCACCACCACCATCATCATCATAATCATCATCATCACCACCATCATCATCAACACCACCATCATCACAACCACCATCATCATTATCATCATCATCATCATCATCATCATCACCATCATCATCACCACCATCATCATCATCATCACCACCACCATCATCATCACCACCATCATCATAATAACCACCACAACCATCATCATCATCGTCGTCATCATCATCATCATCATCATCATCATCATCATCATCATCATCATCATCATCATCATCATCATCATCATCATCATCATCATCATCATCATCATCATCATCATCCTCATCGTCATTACCATCATCACCACCACCACCACCACCACCACCATCATCATCATCATCATCATCATCATCATCATCATCATCATCATCACCACCATCATCATCACCACCATTATCATCATCACCACCATCATCACCACTATCATCACAACTACCACCACCATCATCACCACCATCGTCACCACCACCACCACCACCAAAATCATCACCACCATCATCACCACCATCACCATCACCACCACAATCATCATCATCAACACCATCATCATCACCACCACCTTCATAATCACCACAACCATCATCACCACCACCATCATCTTCACCACCACCACCATCACCACCACCATCATCTTCACCACCACCATCATCACCACCAACATCATCATCATCACCACCACCATCACCACCACCACCATCATCATCACCACATAATCACCATCATCATCATCATCACCACCATCATCATCACCACCATCATTAACACCATCATCACAACTATCACCACCATCATCATCACCACCAACATCATCACAACCATCATCACCAACATCACCACAAATACCACCACCATCATCATCATCACCACCATCACCACCAAAATCATCATCACCACCATCATCACCACCATCATCATCACAACCATCATCACCACCATCATCACAACTACCACCACCATCATCACCACCATCATCATCATAACCATCATCATCACCACCATCATCACCACCATTATCATCACCAACATCATCACCACAATCATCACAACTACAACAACCACCATCTTCATCACCACCAACATCACCACCATCATCACCACCATAATCACAACTACCACCACCACCATCATCACCACCATCATGACAACCATCATCACCACCATCATCACAAATTCCACCACCATCATCACCACCAGCATCATCATCACCACCACCATCGTCACTACAATCATCATCACCATCATCATCGTCACCAACACCATCATCACCAACACCATCATCATCACCATCATAACCAACATCACCACAACTACCACCACCATCTTCATCACCACCATCATCACCACCACCATCATCATCACCACCATCATCACCACCATCATCATCATCACCATCATCACCACAATAATCATAACTACCACCACCATCATCATCACAACCATCATCACCACCATCATCACAAATACCACCACCATCATCATCACCACTATCATCACCACCATCATCACAACTACTACCACTATCATCACAACTACCACCACCATCATCACAACTATCATCATCACAACCATTATCACCACCATCATCACAACTACCACCATCATCATCACCACCATCATCACCACCATCATCATCAGCACAATCATCACCAGCATCATCACAACTACCACCACCATCATCATAACCACCATCATCATCACCACCATCATCATCATCGCCACCATTATCACCAACATCATCATCATCACCACCAATATCACCACCAATATCACCATCATCATCACAACCACTATCACCACCACCATCATCACCACCATCATCAGCACCACCATCACCATCATCATCATCATCATCATCATCATCATCATCATCATCATCATCATCATCATCATCATCACCATCATCATCACCACAATCATCATCATCACCACCACCATCATAACCACCATCACCACCACCACCAACACCACCATCATCATCACCACCATCATCATCACTACCACCACCATCATCATCACCACCATTATTACCACCACCACCATCATCATCACCACCATCATCACCACCACCACCATCATCATCATCATCACCACCATCACCAACACCACCATCATCATCATTACCATCATCATCAACACCACCATCATCATACCACCATAATCATCATCACCACCATCATCATCATCAGCACCACCACCACCATCATCATCATCATCATCATCATCATCATCACAACAGTCATCATCATCATCACCACCACCATCCTCATCATCATCATCACCACCATCATCATCACCAACACCATCACCACAACTACCACCCCCATCATCATCACCACCACTATCATTATCACCACCATTATGATCATCACCATCACCACAACTACCAGCACCATCATCATCACCACCACCATCATCATCACCATCATCATCACCATCACCATCACCACAACTACCACCACCACCACAACTACCAACACCATCATCATCACCACAACTAACATCACCACAATCACCATCATCATCACCACCACCTTCATCATCACCACCACGATCACCACCACCATCATCATCACCATCATCATCGTCACCACCACCATCATCATCACCACCATTACCACAACTACCACCACCATCATCATCACTATCACCATCACCACAACTACCACCACCATCATCATCACCACCATCACCATCACCACAACTACCACCACCATCATCATCACCATCATCATCATCACCACCATCACCATGACCACAACTACCACAACCATCATCATCACCATTATCACCACAACTACTACCACCATCATCATCACCACCATCACCATCACCACAACTACCACCATCACCACAACTACCACCATCATCATCATCACCTCCATGACCATCAACACAACTACAACCACTATCATCATTATAACCACCATCATCATCAAAACCACCATCAACACCAACACCACCACCACCATCACCACCACCACCTTCATCACCAACATCACCACCATCATCAATACAACCATCATCACCACCATCAACACCACCATCACCACCACCATCACTACCATCATCATCACCATCATTACCACCAACATCATCATCACCACCATCACCATCATCAACACCATCACCATCATCATCACCACCACCACCATGATCACCACCATCACCATCACCACTATCATCACCACTATCACCATCACCACAATTACCACCACCATCATCATCACCACCACCACCATCATCATCACCACCATCAACACCATCACTACCACCATCACCACCACCATCACCACCATCACCACCACCATCACCACAACCATCATCACCACCATCACCACTACCATCACCACCACCATCATCACCGCCATTGTCACCACCACCACCACCATCACCACAATCACCATCATCACCACCATCACCATAATCATCACCACCGGCCACCATCATCACCAACATCACCATCACCACCACAATAACCATCATCATCACCACCATCATCATCACTAAGATCACCACCATCATCATCATCACCACCACTATCACGACCATCATCATCATCACCACCACTATCACCACCATCATCATCATCACCACCATCATCACCACCATCATCATCATCACCAACATCATCACTACCATCATCATAACCACCATTACCATCACCACAACTACCACCACCATCATCATCACCACAAACAACCACCACCATCATCATCACCACCATCATCATCAGCACCACCATCACCATCAGCACAACTACCACCATCATCATCATCATCATCACCACCATCATAATCATCACCACCATCACCACCATCATTATCACCACTGCCATCATCATCACTACCACCATCACCATCACCACAACTACCACCACCATCATCATCACCACCAGCATCATCACCACCATCATCATCGCCACCATCACCATCACCACAACTACCACCACCATCACCATCACCACAACTACCACCACCATCATCATCACCACCATCATCATCACCACCATCATCATCACCACTATCATCATTACCACCATCATCACCAACATCATCACAAATACCACCACCATCATCACCACTATCACTATCACCACCATCATCATCACCACCATCATCATCACTACCATCGTCATCACCACAACTACCACCACCACCATCATCACCACCATCACCATCACCACGACTACCACCACCATCATCACCACCATCATCACCATCATGACCATCATCATCATCACCACCATCACCATCACCACCATCATCATCACCACCATCACCATCACCATAACTACCACCACCATCATCATCACCATCATCACCATTATCATCATCATCATCATCATCACCATCATCATCACCACCATCACCATCACCACCATCACCACCACCATCATCATCGTCACCATCATCACCATTATCATCATCACCACCACCATCATTATCACCACAACTACCACCACAATCATCATCACCACCATAACCATCACCACAACTACCATCATCATCACCACCATCACCATCACCGCAACTACCACCATCATCATCATCACCACCATCACCATCATCATCACCACCACCACCATCATCACCACTATCACCACCACCACCACGATCAACATCATCACCATCATCACCACCATGATCACCACCACCACCATCATCACCACCATCACCATCACCACCATCACCACCATCATCACCACCACCACCACTATCATCATCATCACCATCACCACAACTACCACCACCATCATCACCACCACCATCACCACAACTACCACCACCATTATCATGACCACCATCACCATCACCACAACTACCACCACCATCATCATCACCATCATCATCATCACCACCATCACCACAACTACCACCACCATCATCATCACCACCATTACCATCACCACAACTACCACCTCCATCATCATCACCACCATCACCATCACCACAACTACCACCACCACCACCATCTCCATCACCACCACCACCACCATCACCACCATCACCACAACCACCATCATCACCACCATCACCACCACCATTACCCCACCATCACCACCATCATCACCGCCACCACCATCATCATCACCACCATTACCATCACCACAACGACCACCACCACCATCATCACCACCATCCCCATCACCACCACCACCACCACCACCATCACCACCATCACCACAACCACCATCATCATAACCATCACCACCACCATTACCCCACCATCACCACCATCATCACCGCCACCATCATCACCACCATCACCACCATCATCAACACCACCTTCACCACCACCACCATCACCACAACTACCCCCACCATCATCATCACCACCACCATCATCATCACCACCATCATCACCACCATCACCACAAACACCACCACCACCATCACCACCACCATCATCATCACCACCACCATCATCATCACCACCACCATCATCACCACCATCATCATAACCATCACAACCATCAACATCACCATCATCATCATTATCATTATCATCATCATCATCATCACCACCATCATCATCATTATCATCATCATAACCACCACCACCATCATCATCTTCATAACCATCATCATCAAATAGCGAGTAGTTTGCAGGAAGTCACTATCACCATCGTCCGCTGAAAAGGTTCTTGATGCTTGGTCACTTGTCTTGCCTCAAGCGTCATTATATCCAAGTGTCTTCAATGAAGCGATGTGAAAAACGGGCTTACGAACGCAAGTCGCAATCCCGCATACCGCCCTTGAAACACAGCCTGGGCGATTTGGACCGCCTTGCGCTGATTTTTCAAACAATAGTATATGTGTCGGTCGCTCAGAAATTAATGGTAAACTACTGAACATAAATTTGCCAAGAAATCACAGCCAAAAATGCTGGGGTTGATTGCGACATCTGTAAAGGACATGCAACTAACTGTTGTCTTCAGTGTCATGTATCTTTCTTTAGTGTCATATGTCTTTCTTCAGTGTTATGTTGCTTTCTTCAGTGTCATGTGTCTTTCTTCAGTGTCATGAGTCTTTCTTCAGTGTCATGTGTCTTTCTTCAGTGTCATGTGTTTTTCTTCAGCGTCATGTGTCTTTCTTTAGTGCCATGAGTCTTTCTTCGTGCTGATCAGCGCAGTGTCCCGACTTCCAGGGAGTTAAAAGTTAGTTGCAGTCAAAGTTAATCAATTTGTAAAATTCTTCCTCCATGGCAATTCGAGGTAGGGATGCAAGCGTGCTATTCTCTCCACAACTGCGGCTTCCAAAGATATAAAGAAACATATATGCTTGAAAAAGTTATGGCAAAATAGCCCGCTTGTTTACAGACACAGCGATCCGCGTTCAATCACCAGTAATGGCAGAACATTTTTGGCTAGTAATCGGACACAAGACAAATTGAGACCACTTTATAAGACGACCACAGCAGCCTGGACTGAACATTTAGAGGGCCACAAAACATAATGGGAACAAGCAGGGCACATGACAATCAGATTACCCTAGGTGAAACTGAGCTTCAATTCAGGGGTGCATATGAAGGAACACACAGATGAACTTGAGGGAAAGAACAGATGTAAGGAAAGTGGGGGGGGGGGGGGGGGAGGGAGAGATGTATGCACTGATGGCAGAATAGATGTAAGCAAAGGTGGGGAAACAGACGTAGACAAAGATTGAGCAACAAACGTAGACAAAGACTGAGGAATAGATGTATAAATATGAGGTTTGTGTGGAGACTTTCTCCCGACCCTGTACCGAGGTACCATCTCCTCGGGGGCTGTATTGCAGTCCTCCATTCCTCTCTCCAATCTCAGAAATCATTGGGGTGTGCAAGAAAGGTACTGGAACTTCACACGGTAAACCGCGAAACATTTTGCCTAAAATAAACACGATGGTTTATGATCACTGCGTGGCTAGAAGTAATGATAATGATGATGATCATAATGATTGCAATTATGATGTTTGTAATGATGATAATTATTATTACTATGACGAGAATGATAACAGTATTTTCTCACAACAACCCTGCAAGATTACCTATTTATTTTGGACGCTCCGTGCCCAGACAATATTACACCATTTAAGTACCCGGGCGAAAGAACCCGTTCCATCTTACTTATCTGGAATCGATGAAGATTTTACCACCAACAAGAACACTACAACAGACAGAAATGTCCCACGGTGAACCAAGCACCGCCAGGTCAAGACGGGACTATGGAGTTGGACGTTAAATGATAAGATGTTGTTCGACCCTTTATTTCCTTTACTCCAGCACTTAAGAGAACTCTGCCTGTGATATGGATCTTCTGGAGAAAACAGGGAACGGAAAAAATAGACAAAAATCAAAATGCGGGAGGAAATTATCACACAGTGTGTCAATAATGTCGTATTTGCAGTTTTAAGCCATAATTAGTTGGGATAACATCGTTTGAAAATAAAATTAGGAAGTTATATAAAAGCACATTGAAAAATAATCAAAGACATTGTACAATCACATGAAATAACATATCCAGTGCCACCCACCGGACGCTGGAACGTCAGCTGTTCATCCTAACGACTCTTAACGGCAAAAGTCGGAGGAGATGTTTTGTCTTGTTTTGGGCGTCTGTAGATTTGCACTCAAGTGTAGTTCACACAGGTGCTGCTGCTACTTCTAGTACACAGATTTTTGCGTATGGATTAGCTTTCCTTAGTACTAATGTCCCTCGCCATAAGGCGGATCCACTCTGACTTCTGAGGTAGTTGTAATTTACGTCCCCAAGTCAAGGACGAGAAGTCAATATTTTCGGCCATGCTGAATGAAGAAGATGTTGACGATGATGAAAAGTAGTGACACAAACTAAAAGAAGAACAAACATTGCTTTGGAAATACTAAACCAATTACAACTTGTACGGATTGGAAGCGGTATAGCAACAGAAGTCAGAGCACAAAGAGTGCGTTTTTGTTGTGGCAACACGTGTATGTGTCACTTGGATATTGAAGAAATCTGTTGAAATGCAGACATGCTCATGTAAATATGTCACAGAAGAGTATGACAAGTTCATGAGGCGAAAGAGAGAACAAACAAATCTATTCAATAAGAACTCAATATTGAAGGAGGTTGGTAATTAAGACAAATAGAAACTAGGAAAATGAAATATTTTGGACATGTAAGAACACGAATGTCTAGAAGAGATCAGTAGGAGTGTACCGGGAAAGCGGAGAAGAGGATGACCATGATGTATATGACTCAAGATGTCATAGATAATTTATACATAGAGAAACATCTGACATCACCAACATCATCATGTTACAGAAATTCAAAACAATGTTTTCCCGTACTGAATATGAATAACGAAGACACAAACAATAGATTGCACGAGTTATTGCCTGACACATTTCGCCGCATCTCGTCGGGAACATACACATCGTGATGGTCAGTTTAAAATTACTGTAGTAGAGAATTCAAATTACTGTCTTTAGTTTATGTTGTGTGTTTTCTGCAGTATGTACCTGACGAGATGCAGCGAAATATCACAGGCACTAAATCGTGCAATATATTGTTTGAGTTTTCGTTATCCAAATATTAAAGAAAGACGTTTTGAAAGATATTTGAATTTTTAAACTTGTTTCTTGAGTTGTGCTATTTATCTGTATATTTAGTATCAAGCTTCCGGTAAAATGGCGACAAGATGAAGTGTTACTTTTCGGAGGGAAGCTATTTAGTGTTTTTCATTGGATTTCGTGTGATTTTCTTTGGATTCCCTGTGAATAGTGTTTCCCTGTGGATTATGTGATGTTGTATTGTGTTCCTTTTATTGGAAGTTTTCAAAAGAAGCCACGGAAGGCAGGTGGTGGATGTAATTTTGAGGGCAGCCGACAGATATTTGTGGGTCATGGCCTCGATTTACACGACGGCAGGCAAAGGAACTCGTCTTGAGTCAATGGCTGTGGTCTCCGACCAGTAAGGTCACTGCCATAGAGGAAAGCAACGGCAAACTACCTCTTTAAAAGTGCCTAGTATATCATGATTCGCTTAAAGACATAGAGTCTGCCTTAAAGAAATGTTAAAATTCAGAAATAAACATCATAATAGGGGACTTCAATGCAAAAGTAGGAAATCAAGGAGATAGATACACAGTAGGAAACTATGGTTTAGGAGAGAGAAATGAAAGAGGATACAGACTCGTAGAGTGGGCAAAAGAACAGGAAATGATTGTGGGAAACCTAGAAGATTATGGACATGGAGGAGTCCTGATACCAGGATTAGAAACCAGATTGACTACATTCTGATTAGCAGAAGATTTAGAAACGCATTAACAATAGCAAAAACAGTTCCCAGTGCTGATTGTTATAGTGACCACAGATTACTCACAGGAACATTGCGGATAAAATTGAAGAAAGTCAAGTATATAACAGGAAAAACTAAATATGATTTGTGTACATTGAGTAATGACAAGGAAATACAAAACAAATTCAACATAGAAGTACAGAACAGATTTGAAATTTTGTCTGATCTAGAGATCCTATTCCAGTATGTGGATGATCAATGGGAAACGTTGAAGAATTCAATCAATGTGGCTGCAGAAATAACTATTCCAAAATTAAAGAAAGTGGGTCGTAAGAAATGGATGACTGAAGAAATTTTACACCTCATGGAAACAAGAAGACTCAGCAAAAATAATTCTGTCAAATATGAAGAAATTCACAGACAAGTCAGAACATTATGTAAGGAGGCAAAAGAAGCATGGCTTGAGGAAAAGTGCTTAGAAATTGAAAGCCAACACAACAGTCAAAATACCAAATTAGTGCACAAAAGAATTCAAGAACTTACTAATAAAAGAACAAGTACATAAACCGGGTGTCTAAAAACTGAAGATGGCAAAATCATAATAGAAAAAGACCAGATTCTACAGGTATAGACAGATTATGTGAAACACCTTTATGATGATAACATAGACGAACAGTATGATATTAGATTTAATAATGAAGGACTGCCAATTTTGGAGATGGAGGTTCGAAATGTTCTTAAGCATATGAAAGCTGGCAAGGCCCCCGGTGCAGATAACATCACAACAGAAATGATTAAAGCTTTAGAAGAATTTGGACTAGATCAAGTCACCAGAATGCTGAACACATTATATGATACTGGAGATATACCTCCTGAATTATGTAACTCTATATTTATTGCAATCCCAAAGAAATCAGGAACCTTGGAATGTGATCAACATAGAACAATTAGTATAATGAGTCACATCACAAAGATTTTGCTAAGAATTATCATGCATAGAATGAGGAAGAAGATACAACCTGAAATAGGGGAAGAACAATGCGGGTGTATAGAAGGAAAGGGTACAGTAAATGCTGTGTATATGCTGCGAACAGTTATTGAACGTGCTATAGAAGTAAACAAGGATATACATATTTGCTTCATTGACTATACAAAGGCTTTTGATAGCGTTAGACATGTCAGCATGGTGGATATGCTTGCAGATCTACAAATTGATGGGAAAGACATTAGACTTATAAAAAACATATATTGGAAACAACAAGCTGCAATAAGGATTGATAATGAAGTGGGACAGTATCAGCCAATTAAGAGAGGTGTTAGGCAGGGATGTGTGATGTCTCCAGATCTTTTTTCCCCGTACAGTGAAAATATTTTCAGAAATGTAGAGGATATAAATGGAATCAGCATTGGAGGACGAAACATCAATAACATTAGATATGCAGATGATACAGTATTAATTGCAGACAATGAGCAGGACGTGCAACAATTTGTAGATGCGGTTGTTGTACACAGTGAGCAACTGGGGTTAGAATTAAATTGTAAAAAGACTCAGGTTATGGTCGTCAGTAGGAAGGAAGAAGTGCCACAATGTAATATACAAGTAAATGGAAATATTCTTCAACAAGTGAATCGGTACAATTATCTTGGAACAGTTATAACATCTGATGGGAGATGCCTTGAAGAGATTAGAACAAGAATCGCCATGGCGAAAGTAGCCTTTAGCAAGATGAAAAACTTTCTGACCAATAAGAAGATGTCAATTGAAATGAGAAAAAGAATGTTGAGGGGATACATAGAGCCAGTTCTTTTTTTATGGATGTGAAACTTGGACAATGAGCAGTCAAGCTGAAAAGCATCTGATGGCTGCAGAAATGTGGTTTCTGAGGAAAATGCAAAGAATACCATGGACAGACAGAAAAACCAATGACCAAGTACTACAGGAGACAAATGAACATCGTAAACTGATTAGAGAAATTAGACGTAGACAGTCAACATTTTTTGGACATGTTATGAGAAGAAATGGATTGGAGAACTTAGTGACAACTGGCAAGATCGAGGGGAACAGACCAAAAGGAAGACCGAGAGGAAAATACCTGGATGGCTTGGCCACATGGCATGGACGAGACAGGAACACTGAGCTGATCCTCGACACTGGTGATCGAGTGAAATGGCGAGTCATGACCGCCCACGCTTTCCGGCATGGCACATGATTGATTGATTGATTAGTGGACGAGGCGATCTGCTAACTTGCATTACTTCGGTTTTGGCTGTGTTTATGCTCATATTGTATCTGCTGCATGTTGAACTCAGATTATTAATATGATTTTGTAGTCTGCCCTCATCGCTGTAAAACAGGCACTGATGGTCTGCAAATAGAAGTTCATTTATTTCCTGTGAATCAGTTGTTTCATCTGGAGTAAAGCGTTGTAAATTTTCTGAATCTGTTCTGTCAATTCTTGCTTCTTTAGATATTCTGTCCATGTAGATATTAAATAGCAGAGGAGAGAGCACACATCCCTGTCTCATTCCTGTATTGACTGTGAACATATCTGATATACTTTCTTTTGTTCTTACTGCACTTCGGCTAGAGTGGTACCTGGCTATGATGTTTTCTAGCAATTGTCCTTGTATCCCAGAGTTTTCAAGGATGGTCCATAATCTGTATCTGTCTACTCTATCCTTTTCCTGATCTACAAACACAATACTCTGCTGGTCACTATATTCAATAATTTTTTTCACATATTTGTCTAATGTGTAAAAGATAGCGGTATAAACCGCGTTCGCTTCGATTTGGAGATTTCATTATGTGTTTTGTGCGTGTTTCTTAACATTAGTCTGTTCAAATAAGGATGAACCTACGACAGATCCAGAAAACCGGTAGGGAATTTATTTGTTCAAGTACTATTGCTCGTGAATTATGGAGGAAATTGAAAGAAAAACGCAGCTCTATCAGCGTTCGCGCCGGAAAACACACCGATCAAGCGACCAACAACTAAATTACGAAACAGAAAACAGATATCCGCGACTTGGAATGTTACTGGTCTAGGAAATAAGAAACCAGCTCTCGTAAGAGTTTATGAAAAAAAAAAATCAAATATACAAGTAAAGGGGAATATTCTTTAAAAAAAAGTGGATCGATACAGTTATCTCGGAACAGTCATAACATCTGATGGTAGATGCCTTGAAGATATTAGAGCCAAGAATCACTCACGGCGAAGGTAGCCTTTTGCAAGACTGAAAACATACTGACCAATAAAATGATGTCATTTGAAACCAGAAAAGAGTGTTGAAGTGCTACATAAAACCTGTACTGTGGCATGAATGTGAAGCGTAGACAATGAGCAGACAAGCTGGAAAACATCTGATGGCCGTGGAAATGTGGTTTCTGATGAAAATGCAAAGAATACCATGGACAGAGAGAAAACTCTATGAGCAAATCCTACAAGAAGCAAATGAACACCGTAAACTGATCAGAAAATAAATTAGATGTAGACAGTCTATATGTTAGTCACGTTATGAGAAGAAATAAATTGGAGAACTTGGTGATACTGCATTTTGGTGACAACTCGCAAGATTGAAGAGAAAAGAATAAGGGAAAATCATTGAAGTAAACACCTGGATGCCTTAACCACGTGGTATGGTCAAGGCCAGAACACAGAGCTGATCCAAGACTGGTTGTCGTGTGAGATGGCGAAACGTGACCACCCACGCTTATTGGCATGGCACAAGATGATGATTACTGCTCTAGGCTCAACTCACTCCTGTAGAGTCGGGACCAAATAGTTTTCTGGAAATAGAAGGCACCAAGGACTAGAACTAGTCACACTAATTGAGGATGTTGGTGTCCCAGAGAACGTAAAGGCCATTCAAGCCGTATCGCAGTCTCTGCCGCTGGAAACAATCTCTTCGTGTGTCCTTTATCCCCCATTGAGGCATACACAGTTACCAAACAAACTCACACCACTCCTTTCACTACCGCCTACAACACTCTTCTATCTTTTGCTACCTTATAAAACCGCCTCCATGTACTCTACTATTGTTCATTTCTGTCTGTAATTCTCTTCCACGTATGACTCAATTCTCACTCCATTGAGTATTATGAGTAATGTGAGGCTGCTGGTTTTCTAGTGACTGCCGCTTCCATCGACGATGAACTGTATTTTCCGTGGAGGACTATTGTGCTGGCATTCTGACGGCGGCATTATGCACAGTGTATCTGTGCGGGCTGTTGAACTATTAGCTTGTCGAAACTCCTGTCTATTCCACTTTTCACATAGGGCAGTGAGGAGCATCGTGTGTGATATTCACTGGCACAGGAACGGAGCATAATGGGGACGACCCGTTTCCGTGAAGTTAGAACCGCGACTATCTCACATCTCCCTCTATTTTCTTTGCCCTTGGGTTCCACAGAAAGGGCTCTCTATTTGTAGTCTAAAAATGCTAATCATATAATATTTCATACATGGTTGCGCCATTCCAGGTGGGGATTTTGTAGGGGATGTTCCTTGGTACAAGGAGGTAAATCGGCGATCCAGCCTTCAGAGGCTTTCCCAGCATCGCGTCAAACTTCTTCTAGAAGACACTCTTGTCACAATATCTTAGTAAAGTACCCTTTTACAAGTCCAAGGCAGATTGGGCGTCTGGTGCTAAAACCATATTTTCATAGACCTACCGGTTTTCACTATGGCCAATGGGGTCAATATCATACTGACATCCTTTACTTCCAAGGACATTTCTAGATACACATTGTAGGCAGGATAGATTTGACTGGCCATGTCAGTTTGAAACTCCACCACTGTGTGGATTCGACCCCATGAGCACAGGGTCGGCAGGTAAGCAAATAGCCAGGACGCTACCGTGACTCCAAATATCGTCGTAGCTCCTTAGAGTGCAGGGGAGGCTCTAGATTGTGTGGTCTTGGGAAAGAGACCTCGCGCCGCAGACTGGTTGTCTTCTCCCGAGACAATTTTCTCGGTGTCTGGTAATTAAGCCAGTCTTACGTGGTGTAATTTAACCGCGGATTTTTGAGGATGGGACAGGAAATTGCAGGTGTTACATTGTCAGTAATGAGAGAGAGGGACAGAGGGAGAGGGAGAGAGAGAGAGAGAGAGAGAGAGAGAGAGAGAGAGAGAGAGAGAGAGAGAGAGAGAGAGAGAGAGAGAGAGAGATTGTCTTCCAAAACTGCTAAAGAAAAGAACATAACAGAAGGTTAGTGCGATTATTAATTTTAATTGAGAATGAAAATATGATGGATACACTTTCTAGTTTTGGGCTGAAATCAATATACACACACAGACGGACAGACAGACAGACAGACAGACAGACAGACAGACAGACAGACAGACAGACAGACAGACAGACAGACAGACAGACCGACCGACCGACCGACTGACGGACCGACCGACCGACAGACAGACAGACAGACAGACAGACAGACAGAGAGAGTGCAAGTGAGAGAGAGAGAGAGAGAGAGAGAGAGAGAGAGAGAGAGAGAGAGAGAGAGAGAGAGAGAGAGAGAGAGAGAGAGAGAGAGAGAGAGTGAGAGAGAGATATGACTTCTCAAAGTTCCCGAACTTTATTTAATGTACACAAATCATTTCAAATGAGACATTTCTTCAGGAAACCCAAAACTCACTCCCTTTGGCTACACTCTTGCCAGCATTCATATACTTGTTTGAAACACTATCATTCCTAACCCAACTTTAGTGTCCCATCCTTTAATCACCTTCCTTTCAGTGCGATTTGATTCAAGGGAGCAAGACAGTTAATCATATATGGATGATTGAATGCTTACCTCTGTCTTGAAATTATAGCTTTAGAAGATTGTGTAACCACACAGCAGATGAAACTGTCTCATTCATTCTTTAATCAACTGACACACTTATGTGTGTTGTGCGCGTAGGATCTTCGGAGTTGAAAATATCCCTGACTGAATAACATACAAATGTAAAATGTAATGTACGTATTTTAGGTTTGCGGAACAATTCATCCGCAGAGACATTGACTCAGCTTCATATAACATAAATAAACATCCATAGTATTGTTTGGCGCTCACAGAAGGAGAAGAAGGAAATAGAGAGATTTCATATAATATACAGCGGCAATGTCATGACAAAAATCTCAAGTTGTTGAATAGTACAAACATTCCTGTGAAAATGAAGAACAGTTAGTCGGATTCTGCTGCACAATAACACATCATCATACCCATCCATACTTTTGAAGCAGATTTGCGAATTGCGTGGTCAGACCCCTTGCAGTGTTACGATGTAAACTTATTATCATGTGCCATGTTGATAAGCGTGGGCGGTCATATTTCGCCTCCTCAAGCTATCAGCAGAATCGTGGATCAGCTCAGCGTTATTGTCTCGAGCAGGTATTTACTTCTCTGCCTTCTTCTTGTTTTCTTTCTCTCGATCTTGCCAGTTGTTACCAAGTTCTCCAATTTATTCCTTCTCATAACATGACCATAACATTTTGACTGTCTAGGTCTAATTTCTCTAATCAGATTACGGTTTGCATTTGTTTCTTGTAGGACTTCGTCATTGGTTTTACTGTCTGTCCATGGTATTCTTACTGTTTTCCTCAGAAACCACATTTCCTCAGCCATAATATGTTTTTCAGCTTGTCTGCTCATGTTCCACTTTCAAATCCACACAAAGTCATAAGTTCTATGTAACACTTCAACACACTTTTTCTCGTTGCAGATGACATCTTTTTGCTGGTCAGTATGTTTTCCATCTTGCAAAAGGCTACCTTCGCCATGGCAATTCTTGTTCTAATCTCTTCAAGGCATCTCCCGTCAGATGTTATGACTGTTCAGAGATATGTTTACCGATTCACTTGTTTAAGAATATCCCCATTTACTTGTATATTACATTGTTGTATTTCCTTCTTCACAGCGTCTACCAGAACCTGTGTCTTCTTACAATTTAATTCTATCTCTAGTTGTTCACTGTGTGCAACAACCGCATCTACTAAATGTTGCAGATTCTGCTCATTGTCTGCAGTCAATATTGCATCATCTTTAAACATGTCGAACGTGTGAACGATCGACTTCGAACCCGGTTGGCATTATAAAACTGCGTTCACTACACCTAAGCCACAAAAACAGAATGAATACATTGTGAAACAACAGCATTTCATTTCACCGGACTTCCCAGCCCCGCGGTCGGACTCCAGTAGTTTCACGGTGTGGTTTGACCTTAGTGGGTGCGTTAACAAAGCTGACCGAGAGCTGCTCTGATAATGCCATGAGCACGGCCGTACGAGGCTTCCAAGCCTGGTCTCATCGCCGGCGAAGTGAGGGAAAGATTGACAACCAATTCCTCCATGAATTCAGGGCTCTGCAATGTCATGACCCAAACACATCACAGCTCCATAGCAGCAAACTGCTTCGGGACAACAATTTTTTTAAATTTCCGGGTTTTTTA
>JACEFZ010019099.1:0-27469 GCA_014155875.1 Cepaea nemoralis
GAGGAGGTAATGGAAGGGTACATGCCTTATACTAGTGCCAGGAAATGCAACCTAAAGATGAAATATCATGGCAGGGCAGACCAAACCCTAAGCCGTGGTCAGCAACTGGTCTAGGATGGAAGCTTCGACAGGCGGACAGTTAAGCATTGCTTTGCTGATCCGGCACCTTCTGCAGCTGGTCTTGTTTCAGACGTATTGAGTGTTATCTTTCCTCTGGAGTAAACTAGGCAGGTTAAGAGAGGGATCATACTGCATGATCAGCACATGGTCTTTCATTTCAGCCCGGACTTTGTGTTATGGAGATGCACATTCGTTACCATTATGGGTTTAGTTATTATGCCATGTTGTAAGCACAGTGAAAATATCTAACCTCTACAGGTCGGCAAGGCGCCAGTGGCAGTGCTGCTAATGAGTTCACTGTACTGGTTTTTGCGTGAGTGCTAGCTTTCTTTATTACCAGAGTCCCTCGCCATCAAGCGAACTCTCTGTGGCTTCTACGGTACCTGTAATGTACGTCCTCAAGCCAAGGACCAGAAGTCAACATTGAAGTCCAACTGACCGGCTTGAGGAACGAACCCACTTCACGGCGGTCAAGGATACAATCCTAAGTGAGTTAACACTCTCAGCCATGGCAACCCACAGAGCTCATACTCAGACATTAAGTGTTAGGTTATTTTGAAATACATTGCATCTCATCTCATCTCATCTTATTCCTCTTGTACCTTGCGGTGTCGAGGTAAAGCATTAACAAGGGGAGTGTGTCCGATTATGGAAACCGCGAGGTCATGGACCAGCCGGGCTCTGGCTCGCCAGGGGTGACGGACTTCCCTTGGTCAGATTTTTCTGTCCTAAACCTGCGACTGGCCAAGCCAGCCGGCAGGGGACTTTTCCTACTGATCATAGAAAACGAAAGAAGCATAATCGGACTTTAAATACACCATAGCTTATTTTTTCCGACTTGGCGTTGCGGTTTATTTTCAGAACCATGAAAGTTTTCTTTCAAGCTGGCGATTACTGGCTACGACCTCCAGTATGAGAATAGAGGTGGAAGCAGTCACAGCGGCATTCTGCTGGTTAGCGGAGACCGCTGCAACACACATTGTCTTCATCACGGACTCAACGATAATGCTTTGTAAAGTAACGAAAGGAATCTTTCATGTGGAATGGCTCACCTCGCTTCAGAGGTCACAGATTGAAAAAACATTGTATATAATTTTTTGGATTTTTTGCCCTGACCAAGCGAGAGTGCGGGGTAATAAACATGCTGACAGGCTGGCAGAGAATGCACCTATAGGTGGTCGATTACTTATGGACAAGGGAGAGGTGGTCATACGCCTGAGGGACCAGGCGGAGCAGGTAGAGGAACAGATTGAGAACCCGTATGTGGAAAGGATAAAATTGCGGCGGATTTGCAGGGATTCTGGTAAAATCTCAAACCTGAGAGGGAAGACCAGGAGAACTTTCAATCGGATAGTGGTGGGAACGATTAGTAATGTGACTCTTCACTGGCTGTTGAATGTCACAAACCCACTGTAATTTAACAATCAGATGATACAGATAACAAAACAGTCTGGAGTCCTTGAGAATTCTCCTACATCAAACGAAATGTCGGCTTGATGTTATGTTGAATTGCGAGATGAAGGGACAGACGGTTGCTTTAGTTGTGGTAAGGGGAAACGGAAATTCCTGTGAAGTTAGGGACGGATTGTCTGCCCTTGGGAACACCTGTTGCAGAAAACATAAATTATTTTGCGGCTAGTGTGAACAAGGAAGTGGACCTAGGCTGACGTGTTTAACTGGCTAGTTTAATTCGGAGAAAATCTACCTTGTTCGGGATTAATTAAAGTTAATGAACATGTGCCTTTCATGGCAAAGTGTAGATTCAATGCAAGAATAGGGCCAGTGTTACATAAGGTAATCCATAGATAGCATTTAGGTATAATTAGTGTAAGATAGGCTGGTGATAGTTAGAGTTAGGACTTGAACATAGTATGTTGCGTTGTGGTTAGGTAGGTTAAGAGTGTCGGCGACTGTAGGCAGTCGCATTGTTAAAACTAGCTAGGGTGAGATGGTAATTAGCTCTGCTAGTTGAGAATAGTGTAGTGGGGTGATATCTGGGGAGATTGAGGATGGGGGGGGGGGGGAATAGGAGAATGTCCAATGGTGGGATCTTCCAGTGAGGACTACTGGGGTTCTACATTTTACATTTTGCTCTGTCCTTGTATTACCCACCTCAGACCGATGTGATGAGCTCCTCTGCCCATGACAGAGTTGGTTCACTGTCATGTATCTGAGTGAGGCCATCGGCCTACACTCATCTAACAGGGATCAGTGTTCGGTGGCTCTCACCAGGTGTGTGTGTTCTCTCTCTTTCACAGGTTCCCTCAGGTTGCAACGAAAGAAAGCTGAAACATCTCAGTACTATTATGGGGAAATTAGTGCAAGAAGATCTAATCAGCGGCTTTTGCACTGAGCCCAGGAGAAAAAGGGTAGGAAAGAACATGGCTCGATTGAGCCGGAACATATAAATTTTTTTTCCGGCAGATGACTTCTTAGTGATAGGGATCACGGAAGTTGAGAGGTATAGTTTTCCCACACCACATGGGAAAAGACCAATAGGTACAATTTTTTTCACACGACATGTGAAAAGACCAATAGGTACTGTTTTTCCACATCACATGGGAACAGAACAAACGTATTTATTTTTCCACATCACATGGGAAAAGAACATTAGGAACTATTTAGGAAATTATTAAATTCCTTTGAGACTATAAACAATAACAGTGTACTTGTGAACAGTGAGAAACTTTAGAAATGAATTACATTTATTTCAAGGAACAGTATTTTCGTGTTCTCAGCTAGGCAATGATGTTATAAGTCTCAGAACAATAGGGACATGTAATAACGGTGTGTAATCTATTCAGAATCAGCGTCAAACTGTGACCAGGTATTTGAGTTATCCAACAGCTACCGGAGGAATGTCTACATCTAGCAGGAGGGACACATCATTTGGTGAGGTTATCGTGTACTGAATGATGATGTGGTGTGATCCTTTCCGGGATGATCGGGCTGTGCTAAGGAGCTGTTCGGTCTGAGTCTGCAGACACACTAGGGTATACGACATACATTCTACACATACACTTCTCACATACATACACTTTTCTTTATTAAATTAATTTGTTATTAATTTTTAGAAGCTAGAGTTGTTGAGTATGTGGGTTTGGGGAAGTGTGAGAGGGGGCATGATCCAGTTGTGAGTGAGAGAGAAAGAGGTATCCATTTGACTGACGGAGTGTTGTGGACGGAATCTGGTGGATTCTCCAGAATAATGATATGGGGTTAAACATAATGTAGGTGTTGATTCCCCTCACTCTAGGGACGACACTATAATAGGAACACACGACATTGAACAAGGGGACGGAGCGCATATGGAAATGCCATGAGTGCAGTGATGTGGTTCTTAGCTCAATTCAATCGAACTACTGGCATCTTGCCAGAGAAAACATCATCTAGAGTACTTTTGTTTTCTTCTTCTGCGTTGGTCGGGAATGTTGTTTTGGGCGTAATTGCGTTGTGCCTATTTACAGCAGAGCTGTGATATGCGAACTTTTCAGCCGACACAACCGACTTCTTCAGGCATTTGTAGACCGGGTTACCTTCCCGGGTATTTCATAGGACTCTCACTTTTGTGGTGTTATCCCCCATCCCAGCTGGCTCATTTAGAAGACATCCCGGTCAGCCCTCAAGGGAAGGTAGGGGCAGACCATGGGCATTCCCCGCCATCCAAGGAGGCTTCTATAATTGCAGAGCCGACACATGGCGCTCTGGTACTGGGTTCACCCAAGGAATCGTCATGTCCTGCACATGGCTGCTTAGCCTCACTTATATTGGGCCATCCGTTTATCTAGAATACAGGCACACGTTGTTTTATAACACCTTTTTACAGGGAACCGAACAAATGTCCTCCGATATGTGCATTGGACATTTTGTCCCCTAACCAGGACTTCCTGTGGTCAACATCACACAAGCGGTAGCGTAGAGACTGGACGCTCGCCAACCGTATGAGTTGTCTTGGGTTCGACCCTTACAACGGCGGTTTCAAACTTTTAACGTTGGCTCCCAGGTGGACCCAGTCTAAAATGAGCACTAGGAAATGTCTTGGAGATTAAAGACGACTTTGATATGTATAAGGGACATTTACTTCCGTTTTACGCCAGCTCCTCTTTGTAGTAATATAGTATTTTCTACATTCTTTAACTTTTCAATCCAGCTAATGATGCTGTTTGTCGTTCTCCGCTCTATATGTTATTTTTATTTTTTTATTTTTTTTTTTTTTTTTGAATGAATATATGGCAGTTTATATAATAACAAACACACACACAAAAAGGTGAGCAAGAGATAGACAATACACACGGGAAGATAATAATTGATAACATAAAGTACAGCAGTCTGTCAGTGTGTACAAAGGCTAGAGAGTGTCTTAATTATAGTGTTAATGGCCTTTGTTAAGGGAGACTAAGTACCTATTGGTTTATCCGTAGAGAATGATTTAAGAATTTCATTCTGTTTATCTGGACATTTTCTAAGTTAAGTATCTTTTTTAAAGATTTAAAAAATTATCGCTGAAGAAAATGGCTTTTAGATTATCATACATTTTAATTGTGATGGGGTACTAGTCATCTACCACCAAAGTAAAGAATCATCAAATCAATCGCTCTATAATTACACTCTATTACGTGAGTGTGTCATACACATGCATACAGTACACGTATCATCACGTCCATAGACAAACAATAATTAGATTTCCCTGGTTGCACAAACTTGTGAATAATAATTGTTAGACGTCGTAATTATAAGTGTGTATTATTGTAGACAAAGTTCGCAGTCAGATATCGTAATTTCTACGTATAATATATAAAATTGTTGAGAATATTAATTATAGAAAAGCATACCTTTATTAAAATATGGCAGTGAAGATATTTAAAGGATAAAAGTTACTAATTATTCCCCTACAATTGAAAAGTAATTGTATAGAAATGTTAACATATCGATTATCTCCCATGTACAATTAATTTGTAGAAAAAGATACATTTTCTTTCTTCTTCGTACACTTTCAGAAGACAACATGAAAATGTTGACAGAAAACGTCAGTCTACATGAGCCTAATGTTATTCCATAGAGTGTGTCCTCATATGTAGCCAGAATAACTTTACTGCTCTGTAAATATCGAAATCTCCTGCAGCAAATGTTTAACCGCCTTGTTAGCCTGTCCACGGCGATACCGGGGCAAGGCATTACGGACACAGTTCGTAATCCCGAATACCGCGCTCGAAGCACAGCTGCGGGCGATTTGGCAGCAGACTGCCTTGCGTTGATATTTTATGATATGGTAAGGGTACCGAAAGTTCTGAAAGCAATGGCAAAATTCTGAAAGTAAACTTGCCCAGGAATCACGAACAGTCAAATAATGCTGGGGCTGACTGCTACGTCCAGTAAAGGATATGCAACTAACTTTGTTACCTGTCCACATGTCCGCTCAACTGGCGCTGTGGCTTTAGGGATAGTGAAACTCGTAGTTCCATAATACCTCGACATACCGAGTCTAGGGTTCGATGTCAGCCGCGAGAGATTTGACAGCACATCGCTTTGCTTCGTTTTAACTGGCAGAGGGCATTAGCCGCGTAGAGAACAATAGTAACATGGACCGTTTAGAACGCTAAGGTGAGATGGGCCTTTATACAGCAATGGCACATCGGTCGTTTAGACAGTAATGGCACATCGGTCGTTTAGGCAGCAATGACACATCGGTTGTTTAGACAGTAATGGTACATCGGTTGTTTCGGCAGAAATGGCACATCGGTCGTTTAGGCAGAAATGGCACATCGGTTGTTTAGGGAGAAATGGCACATCGGTTGTTTAGACAGTAATGGCACATCAGTCGTTTAGGCAGAAATGGCACATCGGTAGTTTAGGCAGCAATGGCACATCGGTCGTTTAGGCAGAAATGGCACATCAGTCGTTTAGGCAGTAATTGCACATCGGTTGTTTAGGCAGCAATGACACATCGGTTGTTTAGGCAGAAATGGCACATCGGTCGTTTAGGCAGCAATGGCACGTCGGTCGTTTAGGCAGAAATGGCACATCGGTCGTTTAGGCAGCAATGGCACATCAGTTGTTTAGGCAGAAATGGCACATCAGTCGTTTAGGCAGAAATGGCACATCGGTCGTTTAGGCAGCAATGGCACATCGGTCGTTTAGGCAGAAATGGCACATCGGTTGTTTAGGCAGCAATAGCACATCGGTCGTTTAGGCAGCAATGGCACATCGGTTGTTTAGGCAGTAATGGCACATCGGTCGTTTAGGCAGAAATGGCACATCGGTCGTTTAGGCAGTAATGGCACATCGGTTGTTTAGGCAGAAATGGCACATCGGTTGTTTAGGCAGAAATGGCACATCGGTTGTTTAGGCATAAATGGCACATCGGTTGTTTAGGCAGAAATGGCACATCGGTTGTTTAGGCAGAAATGGCAAATCGGTTGTTTAGGCAGAAATGGCACATCGATTGTTTAGGCAGAAATGGCACATCGGTTGTTTAGGCAGAAATTGCACATCGGTCGTTTAGGCAGAAATGTCACATCGGTTGTTTAGGCAGCAATGACACATCGGTCGTTTAGACAGTAATGGCACATCGATCGTTTAGGCAGCAATGACACATCGGTTGTTTAGACAGTAATGGCACATCGGTTGTTTAGGCAGAAATGGCACATCGGTCGTTTAGGCAGCAATGGCACATCGGTTGTTTAGGCAGAAATGGCACATCGGTCGTTTAGGCAGTAATGGCACATCGGTTGTTTAGGCAGAAATGGCACATCGGTTGTTTAGGCAGAAATGGCACATCGGTTGTTTAGGCAGAAATGGCACATCGGTTGTTTAGGCAGAAATGGCACATCGGTTGTTTAGGCAGAAATGGCACATCGGTTGTTTAGGCAGAAATGGCACATCGGTTGTTTAGGCAGAAATGGCACATCGGTTGTTTAGGCAGAAATTGCACATCGGTTGTTTAGGCAGAAATGGCACATCGGTTGTTTAGACAGTAATGGCACATCGGTCGTTTAGGCAGAATTGGCACATCGGTTGTTTAGGCAGAAATGGCACATCGGTTGTTTAGGCAGTAATGGCACATCGGTCGTTTAGGCAGAAATGCCACATCGGTTGTTTAGACAGTAATGGCACATCGGTCGTTTAGGCAGAAATGGCACATCAGCCGCATAGAAAGCAATGGCAAAATAGGCCACATAGACAGCAATGACACCATCGGTCCTTTATACAGAAATGGCAACATCGGCCGTGTAGAAACAATGGCAACATCGGCCGTGTAGAAAGCAATGGCAACATCGACAGTGTAGAAAGCAATGGCAACATCAGCCGTGTAGAAAGCAATGGCAACATCGGCCGTGTAGAAAGCAATGGCAACATCGGCCGTGTAGAAAGCAATGGCAACATCGGCCGTGTAGAAAGCAATGGCAACATCGACAGTGTAGAAAGCAATGGCAACATCAGCCGTGTAGAAAGCAATGGCAACATTGACAGTGTAGAAAGCAATGGCAACATCGGCCGTGTAGAAAGCAATAGCAACATCGGCCGTGTAGAAAGCAATGGCAACATCGACAGTGTAGAAAGCAATGGCAACATCAGCCGTGTAGAAAGCAATGGCAACATCGGCCGTGTAGAAAGCAATGGCAACATCGGCCGTGTAGAAAGCAATGGCAACATCGGCCGTGTAGAAAACAATGGCAACATCGACAGTGTAGAAAGCAATGGCAACATCGACAGTGTAGAAAGCAATGGCAACATCGACAGTGTAGAAAGCAATGGCAACATCAGCCGTGTAGAAAGCAATGGCAACATCGGCCGTGTAGAAAGCAATGGCAACATCGGCCGTGTAGAAAGCAATGGCAACATCGGCCGTATAGAAAACAGTGGCAACATCGGCCGTATAGAAAGCAATGGCAACATCAGCCGTGTAGAAAGCAATGGCAACACCAGCCGTGTAGAAAGCAATGGCAACATCAGCCGTGTAGAAAGAAATGGCAACATTGACAGTGTAGAAAGCAATGGCAACATCGGCCGTGTAGAAAGCAATAGCAACATCGGCCGTGTAGAAAGCAATGGCAACATCGACAGTGTAGAAAGCAATGGCAACATCAGCCGTGTAGAAAGCAATGGCAACATCGACAGTGTAGAAAGCAATGGCAACATCAGCCGTGTAGAAAGCAATAGCAACATCGGCCGTGTAGAAAGCAATGGCAACATCGACAGTGTAGAAAGCAATGGCAACATCGGCCGTGTAGAAACTATGGCAACATCGGCGTGTAGAAAACAATGGCAACATCGACCGTGTAGAAACTATGGCAACATCGGCCGTGTAGAAAGCAATGGCAACATCAGCCGTGTAAAAACTATGGCAACATCGGCCGTGTAGAAACTATGGCAACATCGGCCGTGTAGAAAGCAATGGCAACATCAGCCGTGTAGAAAGCAATGGCAACATCGGCCGTGTAGAAAGCAATGGCAACATCGGCCGTGTAGAAACTATGGCAACATAAGCCGTGTAGAAAGCAATGGCAACATCGGCCGTGTAGAAAGCAATGGCAACATCGGCCGTGTAGAAAGCATTGGCAACATCAGCCGTGTAGAAAGCAATGGCAACATCGGCCGTGTAGAAAGCAATGGCAACATCGGCCGTGTAGAAACTATTGCAACATCAGCCGTGTAGAAAGCAATGGCAACATCGGCCGTGTAGAAACCTATGGCAACATCGGCCGTGTAGAAAGCAATGACAACATCGGCCGTGTAGAAACTATGGCAACATCGGCCGTGTAGAAAGCAATGGCAACATCGGCCGTGTAGAAAGCAATGGCAACATCAGCCGTGTAGAAAGCAATGGCAACATCAGCCGTGTAGAAAGCAATGGCAACATCAGCCGTGTAGAAAGCAATGGCAACATTGACAGTGTAGAAAGCAATGGCAACATCGGCCGTGTAGAAAGCAATGGCAACATCGGCCGTGTAGAAAGCATTGGCAACATCAGCCGTGTAGAAACTATTGCAACATCAGCCGTGTAGAAAGCAATGGCAACATCAGCCGTGTAGAAAGCAATGGCAACATCGGCCGTGTAGAAAGCAATGGCAAACATCGGCCGTGTAGAAACTATGGCAACATAAGCCGTGTAGAAAGCAATGGCAACATCGGCCGTGTAGAAAGCAATGGCAACATCGGCCGTGTAGAAAGCAATGGCAACATCGGCCGTGTAGAAACTATTGCAACATCAGCCGTGTAGAAAGCAATGGCAACATCGGCCGTGTAGAAACTATGGCAACATCGGCCGTGTAGAAAGCAATGACAACATCGGCCGTGTAGAAACTATGGCAACATCGGCCGTGTAGAAAGCAATGGCAACATCGGCCGTGTAGAAAGCAATGGCAACATCAGCCGTGTAGAAAGCAATGGCAACATCAGCCGTGTAGAAAGCAATGGCAACATCAGCCGTGTAGAAAGCAATGGCAACATTGACAGTGTAGAAAGCAATGGCAACATCGGCCGTGTAGAAAGCAAATGGCAACATCGGCCGTGTAGAAACTATGGCAACATCGGCCGTGTAGAAACTATGGCAACATCGGCCGTATAGAAAGCAATGGCAACATCAGCCGTGTAGAAAGCAATGGCAACATCCGCCGTGTAGAAACTATGGCAACATCGGCCGTGTAGAAATCAGTGGCAACATCGGCCGTGTAGAAAGCAATGGCAACATCAGCCGTGTAAAAACTATGGCAGCATCGGCCGTGTCGAAACTATGGCAACATCGGCCGTGTAGAAAGCAATGGCAACATCAGCCGTGTAGAAAGCAATGGCAACATCGGTCGTGTAGAAACTATTGCAACATCAGCCGTGTAGAAAGCAATAGCAACATCGGCCGTATAGAAACTATGGCAACATCGGCCGTGTAGAAAGCAATGACAACATCGGCCGTGTAGAAACTATGGCAACATCGGCCGTGTGGAAAGCAATGGCAACATCGGCCGTGTAGAAAGAAATGGCAACATCAGCCCTTAGAAAGCAATGGCAACATCGGCCGTGTAGAAAGAAATGGGAACATCGACAGTGTAGAAAGAAATGGCAACATCAGCCGTGTAGAAACTATGGCAACATCAGCCGTGTAGAAATAAATGGCAACATCGACAGTGTAGAAAACAATGGCAACATCGGCCGTGTAGAAACTTTGGCAACATCGGCCGTGTAGAAAGCAATGGCAACATCGGCCGTGTAGAAAACAATGGCAACAATGGCCGTGTTGAAAACAATGGCAACATCGGCCGTGTAGAATCAATGGCAACATCGGCCATGTAGAAAGCAATGGCAACATCGGCCGTGTAGAAACTATGGCAACATCAGCCGTGTAGAAAGAAATGGCAACATCGGCCGTGTAGAAAGAAATTGCAACATAGGCTGTGTAGAAACTATGGCAACATCAGCCGTGTAGAAAGAAATGGCAACATCGGCTGTGTAGAAACTATGGCAACATCAGCCGTGTAGAAAGAAATGGCAACATCGGCCGTGTAGAAAGAAATGGCAACATCAGCCGTGTAGAAACTATGGCAACATCATTCGTGTAGAAAGCAATGGCAACATCGGCCTTGCAGAAAGCTATAGAAATATACTGAACTAAAAGTCAATTGCAAAAATCAAATACATGTTGAGGCTGAATGCAATGACATGTAAAGAGCATATATCTAACTTTTAAGTAAACAGTTGCAGTTATGTCTTTTAAATACCCATAATATTTCATGTTCTTCAATTGTATTCGTCTTAATTACCAACCGTCTTCAATTCTGATACTCACAATGAATGTGAATCTAAGATATTCGACACATGGCAGCTACGGGGGCTGAGCATCTGGCTTGTGACAGACAGGCGTTTCGAAAAATTGTCAAGGGGTAATAGATCATGTCTAAATGTTAGTTGCATATTCTTTATAGGACGTAGCATTCAACCCCGGAATTGTTTGGCTGTTTGTGATTCCTGGGAAGGTTTACGTTCAGTAGTTTGCCATTGCTTTCTGAACGACCTGCACTCTTACCATTATATAGAAACAAATGCAAGGAGGTCTGCGTTCAAATCGTTTACAGCTGTGTTTCGAACGCGGTATGCGGGATTACTATTACATTTGTAACCCTTCACCACAGAGCCTAAATGCACAATTAAAGTTCATAACGTGATTTTGGGCAAGTGCAGAATCTAGTTATGTGGATAACATCAGATGGTAGATGGATTGCTAAGATATATAGCGCAGTAGGACCAGCAAAGCCGCATTCTATTAAATGTAGAACAGTTTAGACAAAAAGTCCCTGCCATTGAAAGTTAGGACACGAATTCGTGCATGTTACATAGAATCATTTATAACATATGGCTACGATTCACGGTCAATTAGTAAATAAGCGAAATATACCTGGACGCTTTTGAGGTGTGGTTTTATAGAAGAATACTGAAAATTCTTAGGGAGCCAAAATGAGCAATATGGACATTTTAAGGAAGGCAAAGCTATCATACACACCTGAAAGAGGCAATCTTTATTTTTTTTTTTTTTTTGAGGGGGGGGGGGGGGGGGGGCACATAATGAGACCTCAAAAGTCATGTTTGCATCGCGTGGCAGGGTGCACATTATACCCATAGTCCATAGTTTGCTGTGCGGTCGCCTGTGTGTTTTCGTGACCGTAAGGGAAGCAAAGAATATTACCTCTGTAACCTACACTGCATGTCGTTAAATGATTCGGTGCCTAACAAACAATTTTTTTGGACCCAACATGGTACACAGTCACATTTTGTTTTGCTCGTTTTTTACGTGTACTCTCTTTGAACAGAAGCGTAGTCCATACACACTACTTCTAGTAGTGCTCCATTGACTGTTGCGTGTGGATTACCTTTCCCTATCAATGGTGTCACCTACTCCCACTTCATAGGTACGTGTAATTTACGTCCCCTATTCAAAGATGAGAGGTCAATATATTAAACCAACTGCTCGGTGTAGGCGTTGAACCCCTTACCTCCGCATCAGCACACCGGATGTTTAAGAACGCGCTTTCGTATACATTTGGCCATGCTGACCTAGCACAATCAAATGAACACGTATTATAATGTACATTTCCGTTCACTGAAATTGCGGAAGACACCACGAAACAAAACAAATATCACGATTACCTTAGTATAGCGATATATCATCCTTCTGTCCAAATGGGCGGTCAAATCTGGCGATATATAATCCTTCATCACTGAATCAGCTAAAGGAGGGTTGGCGGAGAATGACTACTTCATCGCGTATAAAAGTGTATCTGCAAAGCCCAGCTAACCATGAACACATCAAAGTGGACAGAAAATCAACTACTCACGGTGTCAAAGAGACAGCGGGTGAAACTAGAGTACATACAGAATGACAGAGATGCACAAGGGACACCCCGGTGTTGAGTTTGCGATACATCCTAGCCTTACTCACGATTGCAGATTAATGCTTTTGCTTAGCTGCATATCCTTTACAGGACGTTTGCAGTCAACACCAACATTTTGTTTTTTGCTGTTGTTGATGCCGTGGCAAGTTTACGTTCAGTAGTTTGCCATCGCTCTCTGGACTGCCTGTACCCATACCATTTCGTAGAAAAATCAAGGTAATGCGGTCTGCTGCTAAATCGCGCGCAGCTGTATTTCGAAAGCGGGTATACGGGATTACGAACCGCGTCCGTAACCTCTTCGCCACGAGGGCAGGCAAATTAATACTGGTATGATTAATATTAGGAGTCATCGCTGGCTTTTGCAGATGAAGACGGAGTACGTATATGCGTGTCACGAGTGCGGTATTGTGGGGGTCCTGACTCAAGCTACCGCCCTCAGCAGGCAGCATGTCGTTCTCCAGCTAGAGGCTAAGCCTGTAGCAGCATATACTCATCATCATCATCATGGGCCATGCCGGTAAGCGTCGGCGGTCGTGTCTCGCCATCTCGCTCGATCGCCAGAATCAGGATCAGCTCCGTGTTCTGATCTCCACCGTGCCACGTGGTCAAACCATCCAGGTATTTACTTCTCTGCCTTCCTCTTGTTCTTTTCCCCTCAATCATGCTAGCTGTCACCAAGTTCTCCAATTTGTTTCTTCTCAAAACGTTAACAAAGAATGTTGACTATCTGCGTCTAATTTCTCTAATAAGTTTACGGTTTTCATTTGTTTCTTGTACGAGGGTAGGTTAATAAATAAGCCACAACTGGCTGTAGAAAAATAACTAAATATGATAACAACTCGAAACCAGTTTATTTTATACATACATTGTCCCTTTATTTCTCAACATAATTTCCACCAACATTAATGTACTTATCCTATAGTTTTATCAGTCCTCCCAAACCGGTGCATAGAACTACGCTCTATGTTTTCATTTACCTGCCATCCCACAGAACAATGTGACTTACTTATTGACTCGCCTTCGTAACGTTTTCTACCCAGCTATGCACCGCTTTACGGGACAAACATTTGTCAGCATAAACACTGAAAACCCACCTTGGCGGGAGACAATTTGGGAATGACGCCGAAGTTGAATGTGAAGTGAAAACGTGGTGTAAAAAACAGAGCACGCGGTTCTATGCGGCCGGTAGGGAAGGACTGATAAAATGATTGGATAAGTGCATCAATGTTGGTGGAAATTATGTTGAGAAATAAAGGGATAATTTATGTATAACAATAAACTGGTTTCAAGTTGTTATCATATTTAGTTATTTTTCTACAGCCATTTGTGACTTACTTATTAACTTACCCGCGTAGAACTTGGTCATTGGTTTTTCTGTCTGTCCATTGTATTATTTGCAATCTCCTCAGAAACCACATGTCTTCAGCCATCAGATGTTTTTCAGACTGTTTGCTCATTGTCCACGCGACACATCCATACAAAAGCACAGGTTCTATGTAGCAACTCAACACTCTTTTTCTCGCTGCAAATGACATCTTTTTATTGGTCAGTATGTTTTCCATCTTGCAACAGGCTACTTTCGCCATGGCGATTCTTGTTATAATCTCTTCAAGTCATCTCCCATCAGATGTTATAACTGTTCAGAGATAATTGTACCGATAATTGTAAATATTCCCATATTACATTGTGGTATTTCGTCACTTGAAACGCGAAAAAGAGTGTTGAGGTACTACATAGAGCTTATTCTTTTGGATGGATGTGAAACTTGGACAATGAGCAGTTAAGCTGAAAAACACCTGATGGCTGCAGAAATGTGGTTTCTGAGGAAAATGCAAAAAATACAATGGACAGACAGAAAAACTAATGACCAAGTACCACAGGAGACAAATGAAATTCGTAAACTGATTAGAGAAATTAGACGTAGACAGTGAGAATATTTTTTGGACATGTTACGAGGGGAAATAGATTGGAGAACTTGGTGACAACTGGCAAGATCGAAGGGAACAGACCAAGGGGATGCCCGAGAGGAAAATACCTGGATGGCTTGGCCACATGTCATGGACGAGACAGGAACACTGAGCTGATTAACGACTCTGGTGATGGAGTGAAATGGCGAGTCATGACCGCCCACGCTTTCCGGCATGTCATATGATTGATTGATAAAGTTAGTAACAGGTGGTACAGTTGTTATTAATTTCTCATTTGAAAAAAAAACAAAAAAAAAACATCTTGAATACAGACGAATAATTTCTGCAATCAGTTCACTGCAGATGAATGCATTGTTATAAAGGCCATTAGTTGTGTTTGTTTGTTTGTTTGATTGTTTGTTTGTTTGTTTGATTGATTGATTGTTTGTTTGTTTGTTTGTTTTTGATAAATAAAAATCCACCAGAGGTAAACTTTAAGCTAGGATGGCAGGCAGTCTTACCGTGAACGAGACATTGTCTGATGTACTCACACACGGAGACAATCAAATGGTCAGTTACGAAGTCAAGAATATTATCCACTTGATATTGTTTGTCATCTTATCTGGGCTGATGAGCGCTTTTGGGTTGGTGGCCAATGTCGTGAACATCATTGTCTTTCTCAGGCAAGGATTCCGGGACAATATCAACATCAGCTTGTTAGGTAGGTTTCATCATCATCTTCTTCATCAATATCATCATGAACAAAATTGAATGCATCTTAATCGGCGTTGTCGTCGTCGTCATTCGTATCATCACCACATCCATAATCATCATTTGTATCATCATCATCATCATCATCATCATCATCATCATCATCATCATCATCATCATCAACATCGATATATTCATCGCTATCATCATCATAATAATCATCATTGTAATTATTATGATAATCATAATCTTTGTCATTATCATCATCATCATATCTCATTATAAGCATCGTCATAGTCATCACTATTATCTTAAGTGTGATTTAGATAATGTCCAAGATTGACATTGGTAGTAAAGAGTTGGTATGAAAATGTTATTTCTTATCCATCGTTTTGCGAACATAGCAATATGTGGATATTTCAGTTTGGGTAATAGTTGATATGTAAACGCACTTGCTTTATTATAGAACACAAGAATGATTGGCTAGAAAACAGACACACCACAAAAAATAAGTATTCCATGTGACTGAAGGAATAACGTATCTGGGAAAATATTTAAAAAAAAAAAAATTAACTTGCCAATAAATCACGAACAGGCAACAAATGATGGGGTTGACTGCTACGTCATGAATAGGATATGCAACTAACTTGAAGTTCGGGAAGCGAAAGAAGAGAATATGGAAAACGGATAATATTGAAATGCGGAGATAGAGGTGTTAATAAACGGATAAAAAAAAGCAGTGTAACTGTAATTGTTACATTCTTAGCCTGTTAAAGATTAGCACAGTAGAACATAATAGACAACTATAAGAAAGAGATACGTTGTTTTCTAAGGTCATTTTTGCCAAACAAAAAGTATGTTTGGACCAAGCATGGTACACAATCAAATGAACAATTACTATATTGTACACTTCCATTAACTGAGCGTTACAATTGAGTAAGAAGCCACGAAACAAAACAAACAATAAGAGACTTTAGTATGGCGATATATCGCCCTTCTGTCCAAATACGAAGTCAGATTTGGCAATATATACTGTTCAAAAAAAAAATAAATAAATAAATAAAGAAACGCATAGCTGTCGAAGGCACATACATAGCCATAATTTTGGTATTCAATAATCTTTTTAATATAATGAGTTAATTGTTCAAATTGCACACAAGCATACCTTAGGGTTCAGTCAATCAATTGACATTTGTTTTGCATCTGGGTCACGAGAGATTTTTGGCGTACGGGCTGTCCCGTGAGTATGGTGTGTGGCTTCCTGTTGCATCGATTATCGACTGGCATCTTCTGGGCATGGATGCGATCAGAAGTCTGATGTGGTCCTGTGGGAAGGCTGCCGACTCTTCGTGGAGTGCCTGAAATATATCACGACGATTGGCTGGAGCAACGTCTTGGCGACAAGCACGTCTATGCAGCTCATCCCACAGGTGATCAATCGGACTCATGTTTGAAGACAGGGATGGCCAGAGAAGGGTGACAATGTTGTTGGCAGTCAGGAACTGCGTAGTCAACCGTGCACAATTGGGTCTGGCATTGTCCTGTTGAAACACTGAACTTTGGGTAGCCAAAAGTGGAAGGACATGGGTCGAAGAATTTCATTGACGTATCGTGGAGCATTAAATGTGAACCAGTTGACTCCTTCCGTTGTAACTGATCATTCCCAACACCATAGCACTTCCACCAATGTGCGGTGGAGCTTCATTACCGCAATTGTGGGCAAAACGTTCATTTCACTCACGGTAGATCCTTCTCCGCTGCAACAAAAAGAAAGATTCGTCACTAAACCAGACACATCTCCATTGGTTGTCTGCTGCCCAAGGACGATGCTGGTTAGCCCAAAGAAATCGATTTTGGCGTGTAAGGACAGGTCCACGATAAGGTCGTTGTTCCCGAAGTCCAGCTTCATGAGGTCTATTCCGGAGTTTGATCAGACACATGACGTCCTGCAGGCAATGACTGGGCAGTTGAGGAAGATGTTGTAAACCTGTCTCTGAGATGACGAAGCCGAATAAAGCGATCAACCGCTGCTATTGCCACTCTGGGTCGTCCACTGCGATGCCGGTCTTCAACTGAGCCAGAGGCTTGGAACCGGTGCCAAAGTCGACTGATGGTACTCTGATGCACGTTTAGATGCCTGGCAACCTGACTTTGACTTTCGCCTGCATACAGTAGGCCAATAGCAATGTTCCTTAAATTTATCGATGGAGGTGCCATAGACGTTTGCTCAAAAATTAACTTAATTGTTTTGTGTAGCGTTATCCTTTTATAGGGTTTCAGTTGCGTAGTCAATGAATAGTGTTCACCCCAAATAGTTGTTGCTTTCACGTGCGCGCATCATGAGCTGTGGTAAAAATTTGGTCATAAACACTATTGACCACTGCATTGTAATGATTGTAAAAACGAAAGCAATTCAAGTCAACACGTGCATGTGACAATGTAAAGAACATTTGAGGCTGGTTGTTATATATCCTAGCACCAAATTTTACTTGCAAACTCATAAAAACGCACCCTCGGATAGCTATGCGTTTCTTTTTTTTTTTTTTCTTTTTTTTTGAACAGTATATTATTCCTTGGGACATGCTTGCTTGTTTGTTTGTGTTCGCTGGCTGTGAACTCCAGCGTTAAGTCCTGCATGTCGGATGAATACATCCTGTTGTCCAACATCAGTGTGATGTCATACAGGACCTGAGGATTGCGTGAGTATCCGTTGTCCCATGTCTGGCTTATTGGTGTGCAGACTGGTGGTTCCTCGCCTTGCAGGCAGATACTCTCCAACTTCGGAGGAATCGTCGATCCTACTGATGTTAGCCAGGTCCCCAAAGGGACCTGTTGCCCAGAACGCACGGCGTGGACATGTCAGCAGGTCTTGGCCAGAATAGATCCCGACCCTGGTGCCTTGGAAACACTTCTGCGTTCCAGCATTACTTGGGACTGAATCAGTTAATGTGAAGAGAGGCATTGGGGAACATCCAGATGTCTGGACAGTTCACCGGGAGAAGAGCCACGGGCAGACCGAGAAAAACGATGCTGGATGGTCTAAGTCCCGTCTTTGTGTAGCAGGTCTTTTTTCTCATCACGGCCCTCAGAGAAGTGTCTCAATCTCTTGCCATGCATCTTGCCTCATTCATACTCAAACCCAATGTGTCTGCCATGTTTTGTGTCCATCTTCGCTATAGTCGACCATTGCCTATTCTCCCAGGACCCACGGCGTAGCCCTTAAATTTCCTGTGTACTGATGCCGAGGTTGAGGGCTCAACCCCTACATTGTCGGTTGAACTAAAATATTGACTTCTCGTCCTTGACTTGAGGATGTAAATTAAAAGTAGCTCTGAAGTCAAGAGTGGGTTCTCCTGATGTCAAGGAACACTGCTGACGGGGAAAGCTAATCCATATGCTCAGTCACTAGACCTACAGAATATGTTTGAGCTACGCTTGAGTTCAAAGTAAGGCCAAAAAAAAAAAAAAATCCTAAAAACGCGACCTTTTTCACAGTTTCTTGTTGTTAAAATTTTGGATGTCCACTATTGTGTTACATGTCACTAGAGCACGATTTCGCCATTTTCTTGTTTTATTGAGTTGAATTACAAGAATGATCTAACATACAGTAACAGTTAGAAATGTCACTACGGGTAGACATACACTATACATTGGAAATATTGATGTCTCTACAGTGACTTTATCTTTGGAGCAGATACGTGTTAGTAGTGTCCTGTTTTGAAGTTGGTTGTACCGGCACTCAAGAAGTTTGGACAGAATAACGATAGACGGATTGGCTCCTGGCACAAGATGCATTTGTTTACCAGCACGAGGATGCACACAGAACATTGAAGGCACGTTCAGCATGAGGGAGCTAGAGGAAGAGCAATTGGGGAAGGATGGAGAATCATATCGGCTTCTACTGGTCTACATGGCCGTACGGACAGGAAAGCTCGCTCTTAAACTTCTGGTGTGCTGATGTCGATGTAGCGGGCTCAGCCCCTACACCTGTTAGTTGGACAAAACTGTTAACTTCTTAACATGGGACGTAAATTACAAGTACCACCGAAGTCGGAGTTCGTCTGATGGCGATGGAGTCTGGTAATTGGGAAAGCTAATCCACAAGCAAAAATCTGTCCGGTGCACTAGGAGTAGCAGCAAATGTATTGAGTTCCGACGTGAGCGAACAATCGACTTCTGTGATTGGTGTAAATTAGTGTAAATATCCTACTTGATGATGATGACAACGATGATGATGATGATAATGATAATAACGACTACAATGATGATGATGAGGATGATGATGATGATGATGATGATGGCGATGATGATGGCGATGATGTTGGCGATAATGATGACAATAATGATGATAAACATCATCATCATCATTATCATGATAATAGTGACGATGATGATGGTGTTGGTGATGATGTGGTGATGATGAGGATGATGATAATGATAATGATTTTGATAATGACGATGATGATGATGGTGATGATGATGGCGATGATGTGACTATGATGATGACGATGATGATAATTATGATAATTATGATGATGATGACAGTTTCTTTGTATTCTCGAAAAATATTGTTGCTGCCGTTATGTCACTGATAGAAATCGCGGTAATGCAGTGGCACCACGCCCTCCTTTCGGCCCGGCAGTAATGGGTTCAAACCGATTAGAATGTTTAAAATAATTTGCGCTCCTAGGTCGTCCGAACCTAAATATGTAATTATTATGGGAAGGAAAAGTGGTTGATGTGTTATTTTTATAATATCACCCACCGAGTACCGACTGGTATATGGAAAAATATGAGTCTAACACTGTTTGCCCAATACTCCTTAAATCGCGTAAATAGGTAATTTTTTTTATACCAAGAATACTTTCATTTATTTATTGATATTGGGAGAATGATACTCCTCATCAATCGGTCTGGTGCAAGGAAATATCTCCAGTCATTGCGAATAGGACATGTTGAAAATCGAGGAAACGACGCGGAGGCATGATATATACACATCGACAGTAGAGATACCTCTATCTGATCTTTGATTTGTGTTACAGGTTTGGCTGTGTCCGACTTCATGTTTCTACTGACTATGTCCTGGATTAGCTTTTCCTCCAGTCAGCTCTTCCACAGTTGCAGTCTTCCATTCCACGAGTCATATGTGATATACATGACAGGGGGATGGCCAAGACTCTATTTTATCAGGTATATCATTACATATTGACAAATGGATATACAGACACAAACATCCACTCTTCCGCCCACTCACACATACAGACATACGCACTGATCCACCGACCCATCCACAGACACACAGACACACACAAACAAACACACACACATGGACGTAATTTTACCCATGTATCTATAAACATATTGTTACTAAACTACGTAATTCCACTACATATTGTTGGTAAAATACGTAATCCCTGTATATACTCATAGTAAAATATGTAATTCTACTATCTTTTGTTATTAACAAATGTAATCCCATGATCTATTCATAGTAAAATATGTAATACTATTATCTATTGTTTGTATCTTTTGAAATTCCACAAATAGTTTTTACTAAAATATATAATGCCACTCCCGAAATAGGAGAACAATGTGGGTTCATAGAAGGTAAGAGTGCTATAAATGTAGTGTATATGCTGAGAACATTAATTTATGCGTGGATGGTCATATTTGGCCATCTCACACGATCACCGGAATCTTGTTTTTGTCTCGATTATATCATGTGGTCAAATCATCTAGATATATACCTCTCTGCCTTTCACTTGTTCTTTTCCGCACAGTTTTGCAAGTTGTCTCTAAGATCTTCAGTTTATTTCTGCTCATAACATGCCCAACATAATCTTAATCGGCTACCTCTACATTCTCTAATCAGTTTACTGTTTTCATGCGTTTCCTGTAAGACAGGGGTGGGCAAACTACGGCCCGTGGGCCGCATGCGGCCCGCCAATTGATTTTATGCGGCCCGCGAGTGCATTTAGAAATAAAAAAATGTAATTCGTTTTTAAGTTATTTTGTTGAATTTTACAGAATTTCATGTACCGTTATCATGAGTGTCAATAACAAACGTAAGATTGAAGATGAATGCCGTGATTTTATTGATGAATGGACAACTAAGTACTGTTTTATAAAAGTTGGTAGCAAATCAGTTTGTTTGTTGTGTCGTGAGTCAGTGGCTGTCTTCAATGAGTACAATTTAAAAAGACATTATCAAACAAAACATTCCAATTTCGGATACAATTTAACTACCGAAGTGAAGGAAAGGAAATGTCTTGAGTTGGTGAAAATTTTGGAGAAACAGCAAACTGTTTTCACTAAACAGTCTTCAATTCAAGATACTGCAACTGAAGATAGTCTTGTGCTGTCACACAGAATTGTAAAACAGAACAAGCCATTTTCTGATGGCGAGTTCATCAAGGAATGTTTGCTAGATGCATCAAACATTATGTGTCCAGAACAAAAAAGAAACAGATTTGACATTACTGTATCAAGGAGAACTGTGGTCAGGCGTGTTGACAAGATCAGTGACAATTTGATGCGTAAACTTCAAGATGCAAGTGAACAATTGTTGTAGTACTCTCTTGCATTGGATGAGAGTACCGATGTACATGATACTGCCCAATTATTGATATTTATACGTGGAATAAACACTTCTTTCAAACTCACTGAAGAGTTACTGAGTGTTGAGTCACTCAAAGACACAACCACAGGCCATGATATATTCAGTGCTGTTACTAACTGTATTGAAAGAACTGGGTTGGTTTGGAACAAGATGGCAAGTGTTACAACTGGCGGAGCTCGTGCTTTGACTGGAAAAAATGTAGGTCTGGTAAAGTTGAAAAGTGATAAGATTAAAACAGAATATCCAGACCACACATTATTACCACTTCACTGTGTGATTCATCAAGAAAGTCTGTGTAAAACTGTTTTGAATATCAAGCATGTTATTGACCCAGTTGTCAGTGTCATCAACCTCATCAGATCAAGAGGACTTAATCACAGACAGTTAAAGTCATTACTTGACGATTTGGAAACTGAACATTCCGATGTCCTGAACCACACCAATTTTCAATGGCTGAGTCTCGGCAAGGTGTTGAGGCGAGTGTGGGAACTCAGAGAAGAAATAGTGATGTTCCTAGGGATGAAGGCCATTGCATGTGACTTTAATACTAACATTGTCAATAAAGAGAGGCATTTAGACCTTATGTTTGCCATTGAAATTATGGAAAAGTTTAATGAACTGAATGTCAAACTTCAGGGCAATGGTGTGTTTGCACATGAGTTGTATGTATATGTAAAATCATTTCAGGCAAAACTCTCACTATTCTCCAGACAAGCAAGTGAAAAATGATTTTGCCATTTCTCTTTGCTGAAACAAGAAACCATTTCTGGTGAAATGACTGAAAAATAAGAAAGCCCAATTAGATGCATTGATTGAAGAATTTGGTTGGAGATTCCAAGATTTTAAGAAGTTAGAGCCATAGTTCAATATTCTCAGTTCACCTTTTAGTGCAGAAGCTGATACAGTCACAGAGGACATACAGTTGGAGCTGTTTGACTTACAAGCAGATCATGACCTGAAAGAGAAATTCAAGACAGATGGTTTGCTGGATTTCTATGGATCTTTATCACAAGAATCATTTCCCAACTTGAAAATCTTTCTAGCTTAACTTTTATCATTATTTGGATCAACATACATTTGCGAACAAGCATTTTCTTGCTTGAAGATCAACAAATCTAAGAATAGGTCTTTATTATCGAACTGCATGCAACTTGCATGCTGTCATGCGAATTTCAACAAGTAAACACGCTCCAGATTTCAAGAATATTGTCCAAAATTGCAAGCAGTTACATACATCTCATTAGAAATCAACAGCTGTAGTGTAGTGACAATGTAGTCGCTGTATGTCTAAATTAAAGCCATTGATAGATAATAAAGAATATCTTATATATAAATTGCGATCTCCGTCTGTCTGTCTGTCTGTCTGTCTGTCTGTCTGTCTGTCTGTCTGTCTGTATGTCCGTATGTCCTTTATTTGTTCGCGAACGGCCCATCCGATTGAGATGAAATTTTCTACACGTCTTCCTTTCATTCCAGAGCTGCCAACTGTGATATTTTTTTAGTGTGAAATCGCCTGCTTACCCAGTATTATTTCATTTTTCATTTTTCATTATGATTTCATATATCTCAGGGGACCTAACTCTGTAACAGTTATTTCAAGGGGCATAACTTTTCTGTATAACTTATAGTCATATTGTGGCATCGTTTTCAAAGATTTATAAACTCTTTGTCCATAGTTATATACCGGCATATGAGTTATAATAAATAATGATACAATCTGAAAGGCATTTTCAAAGTTTTCATAAAAATAATGCACAATGCATAACATTGTAACTCATCTTTTTTTGCTTGAGAAGTTACTGTAGTCATGAAGGTGATTAGAAAGAGTTTTCATTAAAAATAATGGATGATGTAGCCCATGGAAGTCCTAATTCTTTAGATCTGAATTTCCGTTTTTATTTTCGTGTTTATTGGTTTTTCTCAGACTCGCTGAATGTTCTATGTAACAGCAGTTCATTATGTGGTATATACAGTGCATGGCTATGATTCGCTTCCATATATTAGGATTGGCCTACTATAGCTCTTAAGAATTATATTTCTCACCTGGACTGAGAAAGATATTCATTGGCACCTTGTCGTCTTGACAGAGGATAATTTGTGCTTTAAAAAGGCATAACTTTTACCTATGGCGGTAGCGAATGTGACTGATAAGGCCAATACGCGCTGTAAATGTCCGTTTACAGTGGGTGCATGTGAACACGTGGTCATTTCCACCATCATGCACCATCTTACGTCTCACACGCTCGGTGTGTGACTTATCCTCAATAATTTTCTCCTTTGTCTTTATTCCATTTCTGATCGTTGCCCTCCATGCAACACGTTCAGCGGCGACGTGCTCCCACTGTGCATTATCAATGCCTGTATCAATCATGTCCCGCTTACACACATCTTTGTATCGTAGTAGAGGCCGACCCTGAGATCTCTTACTCATCTGTAATTTACCAAAAAAGGTATCATTTGGTATTCTACCAGTACATGAGAAAGATATGTTGCAGGGAATATTCTTCATCTTGTAAACTGCTGCTTTTGCTTATGCTATTCTACGTAATAATAAACGCCTGTAATAAACGTAGAATGATTTCCATCCATACAACTGTTTTCTGTGAGGTATGGATGAAGTAGCCACCGTGCCTGTGTATAATCTAGGTTGTTGACAATAGGTCATGATTACCCCGGTGAAACGTCGTTCATTGTCAGCGTGAAGGAGTCTAAATTGGTCCCTTCACTATGCCCAGTAACTCCCTGATATGAGTCGTTGACTGTCCATGGCTTCTAGGAGAGCTTAGTTTAGCTAGGAAATTATGTCAAAAGACTTCGTATTGAAGTAACAAAACGAGAGGAAAATCTCTCACCAGAAATTAAAATTCCGGCTCCCATTGTACGCTATTGTGAATGCATCTGAAGTTTTGTTGGCTATGCTCGTGATTTTATTCTGTTCGTTCCTGACGTGGTTTCCGTCTTCCTGCTCCCAGTTTCTACGTGGGCTAACTACTATGTCCCGTATACGTTAACTCCACCTATTTCCCACATTGGACAGGTTACCGGGACGTGTTAAGTCCCAAATTCTTTTCACCCCTCCTCTCCTTTCCTCGTGAACTAGTTTCATTTGTCAATCAAATTGGCCGACACTTGGCCACGTGTCTGAAACCATTGCTTCGTTTCACTGCCCAGAGAATGTACGTCACGTTGCGTCATGCGAAAGTTCCAATCGGGTGTTGCATCCTCGCTTTTCCCGTGTTATAACTAGCTTTATCCTACGAAGTGTAACGTCTGCATTAGATTGCCGGCTTAAGATCACACGTCTGTCCGCTGAACTCGCAACTATAGACGTTTTTTTTCTCCGCAAAGTTCGAACTTAGGATAGGTGTTAGGCATTTGTTCATACTTTACAACAGTGTTTCTCTCACACGTCTAGCATGCTAATAATCTTATCTCCCTGTATTGCAACGAGGCGTTAAGCCGGTGTTTCTATTCCGACCGTGGGTTTGTAAACAAACAGGTCAGACTCAGCTGACTGGCTCCGCGATGTCTGGTTGATCAGAACATCAAAGTGAAAATTCTTCAGATGTGCAGACCAGACGTTGCTTTAATCTACGATCTACGTGCACAATGTAGCATTATAGAAATTGTAGCGCTGGCTCCTTGTGACTATGGGTTTTTCTCTTGTTCTCAATCCTTGCTTGTTTTTCCTTATTCCTTGGTTGGAGACTCACATTATTTTCTGGTAGACGTTTATTCTTTTACTTATAGAATGATAGAAAAATTATTGTGCTGTCATGGCGTCTCGTCACGCTGGGGTTTATTCTGAATGCTGAATAATGTCATTGAGATGGTTAACATCATCGTTCAAAGATGATGGAATTCGCCTTGCTACTTACTATTGGAAGGCGAATTTCCAGTGAACATCCTTGACACATTTGATGTCAAAACATTCCCAGCATATGAAAACAAGCTAAGTACACTATTAGTATTCTTTTATTGATGGCATAGCCAACAAATGTAATGCTTATAACATTAGTACCAACATTGTTAGAATCCAGATCCCACATTCTCGAGGTATTTTGTGATGATCCCATAAACATTTATAATAGACTCAGTGGTGTTTCAACGGGCTTTGTTAGTCTTGTGTACCCCCCCCCCCCCTCAAGGACTCATTAACATTTTAAATACCATCTACAGTGATAGAGGAAATACTTTAACACCTACTGGTGAATAAACTGGGTTAACTAAATTCTCACCTGTGAGGACACAGAACAGTTTAGAATAATTAGAGAAAATTGGGTTTCTTTTTGTGCTTTTTAATTGTGTCTTATTTTTGGATTTGTAACATTTAAAATGTCACACAAACATAATACCCCCCCCCCCCCTGTCTTCCAATTATATTGTTAAATTTATGACAGGGAGTGTTGTCCTCTTTTTTGTTGTTTGATATAAGGTTGTGTGATGTTAAATGTGATATATTGTTACATAATTTAACTTCAATTCTAGAGGATAGGAGAGTGTGGCAGGGAGACAACACACGTCAAGTTATTCAGAGTTTACTTCCTCCTCTCTTGAATGCAGCGACTTTCCTGGCTCTCCGACCCTCTACTGGAAAATCTTTCTCTTATCTATAAGAACCTGATTATATAACCTGTCTCCACCCCTAGGGAATCTTATGAGCCATTTCAGGTTTTCTGTTGTAGTCGGTCTTATCGGGTAGGGATATCTTTCTCTCTATTCCTAACACACATCGAAACAGATGTGAAAAGTGGAAAATGAGCAAACAAGCTGAAAAACACCCGATGGCTGTGCAAATTTGGTTTCTGTGGAAAATGCAAACAATACCATGGACAGACAGAAAAACCAATAACCAAGTCCTAGAAGAAACAACTGTAAACCGTAAACTGATTAGAGAAATCAGACGTAGACAGTCACAATATGTTGGCCACATTATGAGAAGAAATAAACTGGAGAACTTGGTGACATCTAGCAAGATCGAGGGGAAGAGAACAAGGGGAAGGCAGAGAAGTAAATACCTGATGGCTTGGCCATGTTGTATGGTCGAGATAAGAACAGTGAGCTGATTCACGACGAACGCATGAGATTGTGAAACATGACCGCCCACGCTTATCGCCATGGCACGTGATGATGATGAGACATATTCATTGTAGATGTAAACAGAACGTATTTTAAATGACTGTGCGGTGTTTAAAGATATTACTGGTCCAATCTATTAGGTTGCATGAACTTTACAGAGGGTGAATACAAAACTTGGACCAGCAGTATTTTCAAACACTGCACAGTCATTAACAATACACCCTATATTTGTACAACCTAAGGACATTGCAAGGGGTCAGTTGGGTCGAGTGGTTTACTGCTCTGGTACTTACACTTCCTATGCGTTGAGAGCATGCTAGCGGGTTCACTCCACATGCTGTTCAGTTGGATGTTGATGTCTCGTTAAATAAACTCAATGGCAGCAAATTATTGACCGTTAACTTGCCTAGAAAATCATACTGCGGTTTATCACAACATCCGTGAAAGGACTGTCAGGGTCCAGATGTAAGCAATAGTGTAATTGCCTGTATGTAAGCAAAGAGGGGCAAAATGGGGAAGGGGATAAAAGGGGGTGGGGGTCCAAAAGGGGGCCCAAAAAAAAGGAGGGGGCCCAAAAACCAAAAAGGCTTGGGCTTAAAAGGAAAAAGGGGTCAAAAAGGGGCAGGGAAGCCCGGTGGTCAGGAACCCACGGA
>JACEFZ010019100.1:0-21428 GCA_014155875.1 Cepaea nemoralis
CCGGCAAAAAGCCTCACAATGGCGATCTTTACACTGTCGCCCGCATGATCATTCACAATCACAACTTCACATCATCCCGCACATATCACAGTTAGTACATTCCTCGAATATCACTACACAACGTTCATCTCCATCTATCCGTCACAAACACTATCGTTCTATCCTTCTATCGTTCTATCGCTCTCTAGATCTCCCCACGTCCGTCTCTAATCGCTGCCTCACACACACTGCCTCTCTCCTCGTTGACCTTCCCACATCACGTGGCTCTGTTCACGGGATTCTTGCCTGACCGTCCGCTAGCCAAGCCGTGGTGTCTCTTACTGCCCTTTACCTCAGCCATGCTTACACTGACTCTCGCTTACATACCGGCACTTACATTCTTCCTTACACATGTCATATAAGACCATGACATTCTCCCCCCGCACAACCAATGTGGCACTTACTCTTAGACATGTGACACATTCTGCTGTTGTTACTCTTGGTACATCTTTCTAACCTTGTCAGGGGATTATATGATCATAAGTATACGCTTGCGTCCCTTTTTGCTCTGATCTTTTCCGAGATTAACTTCAAACATTGTTCTCTCTTTTTCAGTATTGAGGTTTCTCTCAAGGTTTTGTCGTGGTCTGACAAATGTTCTGGTTGGGTCTACTTGTCATACCTCGTTATATTATTCATTTTTTTTTTTTTTTCTCCATTGGTTTATGCCTCAAATAAGGCTACAACTTCCTCTTACAGCATTCTTAAATTTTCTCTCTATTCAGACGTGGTTCCCCTCGTCTCTATTTAATGCACACTACTCGATTCTTTATGAGCACGCTATGTCAATGTTGTGGTCATGGTTCGAATATACTTCATGTATGTCATAGTTCCCCCTTACCTCATCTTATGTCGGACCGTGAGTTGTTTCCCCTTTTTGAGCACACCTCGTTTACTGTTATGGAGAATTGTTATTAATCTCTTTGGTTAGCATCACCCTGTTGGTATGTTCTTTCTGGTCACCATCTTCTGATGTTAATTCTGTAACACTATTGCTAAGCGTCATTCGTCGGGCTATCCAGCATACGCGAAGGCAAGTTTGGTAACATTCGCGCATTGGGATTGCCAGGCGTTGATTCTCAGCATTACAACTTATTCTATTCGCCACTATACTTACGCTCATATGTACATATCACATTATAACAATACAAAGTATTATAATAAAAAATTTAGACATTGGATGTCATACAGTTAATACATTTACAATAAAATATTCATACTATAATATAATTCATAATTCAAATAATGCCTTTATGCACATATACTACTGTTCTTGTCCTGTGAAAGTTATGCACCCGGAATTAAATTAACAGTGTCCAATGTTCGTAGCGGTGCTGGAATCTTTGGCCTGTCTTCTTTCTCATACGATTATTGACGTCTTCTGTATCTCCAGATATTGTCACCAAGTTTGGACAATTTGTAAGTCCGTTCTGTAAAATTGCTGGAATTCACACGTATAAAACACAAATTAAGTTCAGTGGCCTTAATTTTGAGTGTGGCCATGGTGCGTCTGTCTGTGACTGTCTTTGCCATAGTTTGTAGGTTGGCCTCTGGTTCATTAAACTGATCATCGGAAATGAATGTCTGTACTTGTGAAGCTGTCGTCGTTGTTAGTCGATTTCAAAAGGTAAATTCTGTAGATACTCGTTTGAAAACAAAGTCAATATGGGTATATCTTACTGTTTGATACCTGAAATCACATGTTGAGTCTTAGTGTTCTGTTGATGACAATTTTCACGTTGAATGACCTTTCATGTTGGTCTATACAATGAAGTGTGCTAGTATCATGGCGCTGGAGTCGTACAGCAGACAAGGCAACTCTGGAGTTACTCAATCTAAGGATATAAAGTGGGTTACGGTTAAAATTTTCCGAAGGGTGGGGATTTTCAAATTTCATGTTGAGATCATTTTGAGTGCTATCTCCAAACCTGCACTCGTACATGTGTGTATACATTCAATAATTCAAACAATAATAATACACCATGTATAGTTTTGAAATGTAATCGTGCATGTTTGTATGTTTTTCTGCAATTTGTGTATATTTTCCAAAATATGTAGGGTAATTTGTTGCTGATTTTTGTCCGTAATTCCACCGACTGGTGATTTATATTGTTCAGCATAAGTATGTGTTTGAGTTGATTTGACATAGTGTTTAGCAGTGGTAACACCAAACTTTGGTTCAACAGTAATGATATAAGTAACAAAGTTTGCTGGTTTGTCATGAGTAATATCATCTGCGTTGCGTCATGATGATGTGTGAATAAAACTGTCTGTGAAGTCAATTGTTTTGTATTTACAATGAGTAGTGCAAGTATAACCATCCACTGTGTGCACTTGGGCATGTGTGTAGTTAACAGGGAGTACAAGAGGTATAGTATATACCATGATGATTTGTGATCTTTCCTCGCTGTTGTGAACTGTTTGTTTTCTGCACCTTTTTCTTTGTGATGATACACACCAGTTTCTGTTTCTTCTTGTTGTAAGATGGTAATCAAGTTGGTATGGTGTGGTACTTCGGTCTGTTCATCATGTTGTTGTATGATGAGTGGTGTAGTTAAGGCCGTGCTTGTTGTGGTGTTAACCTTTTTCCCTGTGTGAGTTTTGGACTCTGTGTAGTCTGTCACATTTAATACATTTCCAATTAATAAATCACAACATGGATTGTCTAATAAAGCACAAGTTACTCTGCCTGATAGGAAAGGTGATTTTATATTGGCCCATGCCATAGGATATTTCTCTACTGTCCCTGAAACAGTTCTGCAATAGATGTACTCATCTAGGTAGTCTTTAGGATCAGCTAGGGTCTTCCGAAGACCGATAAGACAGGACCCTGTGTCGCGTACACATGTGCATACTGTGTCATTGATGTATCCTTCATGGAACGTTAGTTTTCCTAGCGACAGTCTTGAGGTTTTGTTCATTTCCTCACTTTCTTGTTGAGTATTACCTTCTTTACATAAGGAATGAGGTAGAGTGATGTTGACAACATTATTAAAATATGGTACAAAGTCTGATGGATAAAACTCAGTTTGTTCTGAATTTGCAGTGTTTGATCTTGTTTTCGTCTCTGTGATGTTTACTTTTTGTAAGTTCTTTGCCGAAATGTCTGTTGTAATGTTTATGGCTGCATTTGCTTTTGCTTTCTGTATTCTTTTTACTCCCTCACATTCAAAACGTCTGTGGCCATAAGCAAGGCAAAAATGACATTTTGTTCTGTATTTCCTTTGGTTTACCTTCCCCAGTTTTTGTGCTATAATAGTATTTAGGTATTCTTGATAAGTGGGATTTTTATCACATATTCCATTTTCTGTATGTAGAGTGCTACAATGTTTGCATAGTACTGGTTTTGTTTGCTGTGGTTTGTTTTGACAATCTGTGGCTGCAGATGCCGTTGCTTTCACAGTACTTTTCTGTTGAGTGTTCTTAACCAGGTTCAAACTTTGGTTGTAATATTCGCGGCATTTTTCTAGTAAGTTTTTGATAGGTTCTGTGTTGTGTTCTTCTAAATATTTTCCGCATACGGCTGGGAGTGTTGCTTTTAATTTTTCTCTTATGAAGAAATTTAATACTGGTTGATCATCGTTATTGGCTCTAATTTCAGACATTAGCCTCCTGTACCTGCCTTCTATTTCCTCTATATAATGGGTAAACGACAAGTCTGGGACTGGTTTCAGGTCTCTTAACACTAATATTAGGGTGTCAAGGTTATTTAAGTAGTTTGATAATATGTTTGTTTTGTAATAATCATAGTCTTCCCTTGACATATCTGGTATGTAATTTTGCAGATGTCTGTCTCCTATTGGTAAGGATTCCCTATACCATGTATACCATCTAATTTTTGGAATTTTGTAGTCTTGCATTTTCTTTTCGAATTCCTGTGTCCACTCGCGGATAAGGTTATTTTTCCTACTACCGTTTTCAAAATGCTTCAAGTCTTTCTTGAGTTGGGACTTTCTATTGTTTAAATAGCCCTTCAATGTTTCGTAATGTTTTGTGCACCAGTATTTAACTTGGACTGGGGTTCTTGCATTTTCTGAGGCTAGTTCTTTGAGGTCGTCATATAAAGTCATTTTGGACTTAGTTTAATTTCTAAGTATTCAATTAATATTCAAATGTACCGATGATGATATTTATATACGCAAATCAAAGAATGCAGATTTGGGTACTTAGCAATCAAAATTAATCAACTTATCTTTATCTGCTGACTACTCGAACGCTTGATGTACAGGAACGTGATTCTCGTGCTGGTTACCGCTGACCTGGTCTGGTTACGTCGGTCGCTTTGTAGAATTGAAACCTGCTGTGGAAAGAAATGATGTTATTTTCGTTCTGACTCTATCGACACATCTTTAATTTACAATTTCTTATATCTATTGTGCAATAGGTCTTCTTCTTCTTTACAAAAGTAGCGTTCTTTTGTGCGTTTTACATGGGAGTACGGTTCATGTGTACTTCTGACACCATTATACCTGTCAGAGTCCTAATTAGTAGCTCTGTCTAGCTCGCTGGACTTGGACAGGCAAATTACAACATCTACGACACATCTACTAATAACACATGAATGCAATCGGAAACTGGCAGGAGCTATCTCCTGAACAATCATTTATTACAATATATTACAGGCTGACAACATAGTCGCACTTCACGCTCAAACAATCGTTCACCACTAACAGCCACGCGCTAGCTCACAATGGCGATCTTTACACTGTCGCCCGCATGATCATTCACAATCACAACTTCACATCATCCCGCACATATCACAGTTAGTACATTCCTCGAATATCACTACACAACGTTCATCTCCATCTATCCGTCACAAACACTATCGTTCTATCCTTCTATCGTTCTATCGCTCTCTAGATCTCCCCACGTCCGTCTCTAATCGCTGCCTCACACACACTGCCTCTCTCCTCGTTGACCTTCCCACATCACGTGGCTCTGTTCACGGGATTCTTGCCTGACCGTCCGCTAGCCAAGCCGTGGTGTCTCTTACTGCCCTTTACCTCAGCCATGCTTACACTGACTCTCGCTTACATACCGGCACTTACATTCTTCCTTACACATGTCATATAAGACCATGACAGTTATTTCTATGTCAGGCTGTGGTAGTCGTCCGCCCTCTTTTTCTAGTCTGTCAGCCTCTTCATTTCCAGGTATACTGCAATGTGATGGGATCCACTGTATTACAACTTTTTTGGATTTCTAGCATAGGCCATGAAGGGCTGCTCTTAGGTCAGCTATTTCTGTGCTGTTATTGCTCTTCAGTATTGAGACAGCTGACTTTGCATCTGTGAAGATAGCTATTTGCGTATCTTTATTTTCCTCCATCAAGAGCATTTCTGCTGCAGTTTTCAGAGCCTCCACCTCCGCTTTGAAGTTACTTGAAAACTTTCCAATTGCCACTGAATTTGTTTTGTTTTTTTTTTTCACTCCATTTTTTAAATTTAGGAGAATTTCTCCTCCTCCATTCTCTACTAAATTTTTGGCTGATCCATCTGTATATGCATGGGTCCAATTGCTGCTTGGGTAATGTTCTTTTATGTAGTTTAGGGTTATTTCTCTTCTTTCGGTTTCATGCTGAGTGTACTTTTTCTCAATACCAGGAATGTTTTCTATCATCTCAGGCAGTTGCTGCTGTCTCCAAGCTGGGAAATTGTCTGCATTGTAAATGGGTTTGACTGTTGATATGTTAAGTATGGGATCTGCCCTAATCTTTCATTTTGCAGTTTCTACAAAGTTGCTACGCTTCAGTCTTCCCTTTTCCAAAACAATTAAATCTGTTGTACATAGGGTGGTCTGTCAATCTTCTAAATTTTTCTGCTTGTTGCTGGGCTCTGCTATCTCTTCTATCCTGCATTGGTTGTAAACAAGTGATCTTTTCTAGTTCATTAATAGGCGTTGTCTTCAGGCTTCCAGTTATGATTCGCATTCCTTGATTTTGGACTCTACTTATTTTGTTAAAGTTTGACTTAGCTGCTGTTGCCCAAGCTGAAATGCCATATTCCAGTACAGGCCTCACCCGTCCAGTATATAACTTCTTGAGAACTTTCTCATCTGCTCCCCACGTTGTACCAGCAAGCTTTTTCATGATTGCCATTCTTTTCCTTGCACTTGTTCGATTTTTCTCAACCTGTGTTTTCCATGTCAGGCGACGATCAAAGGTGACTCCTAGATAGTTTGGATTTTCTTCATGACGCAATATTTTTCCATTCAATACCAGCTGTCCTAATGCTCTGGTTAAAGCAGTCGGTCATCTCCTCCAAGTCTGCTTCGCTCAAACCCTTCATGTGGCCATACCTGACCCCATCGGGCCCTGGTGCCGTATCTTTTGCCTTTTTCAAAATGTGTTTAACATATTCCACCCGTATGATGTTTCATACTGCATATTCTTCGTGGTGCCAGATAGCTCCTCTCTAACTGCATCCCTGGTGTCCGCATCATTATGACTGGTCTGCTCTAAAAATCTCTGGAGAAACGCCTCCCCTTTCTCTTTGTCTGTTGTCACGCGCACACCATCATCTCTATAGATTGTTCCCACTGTCATCGGCTGATCTTTTCTCTGTATTTTCCTGTGCAGTTTCCAGAATTTTTGCAGTGTTTTATCCCCTCCAATCTCCTTCATGAAACATTCCCATTTTGCCTTTTTGGCCTCTGCAGCACGGCGCTTGAAAACCTCCACCTTGTCTTTCTTGACATTTTCCGCTGTGTCCACTTCCTCTCGTGAGCTTCGAAGTGTCTGTCGCACTTTCTTTAGCTGCTTCACTGCAGCTCTCTTTGTTTTCCAAGCATGGTCTACTTCTGGGGTCCACAATGGGGGCTGCAAAAGGGAGTTTTAACTGCCCTGTTGCATGCCCCTTGTCTGAGGCGTCCAAGAAGGCAATCGGTCCACTCATACCGGAAGGTCTTGCGCGCTCTCCCAGCTTTAACCCCAGTACCGCAGGATTGGGTGCACAGCTATCTCATCCCTCTCCCAAAACCATTCAAGGATCAGTCAAAGCTTTGCGGCTTTAGGATCATCACCCTTCAAAATACATTTGGGAAGGTTTTAGAGAAGATAGTCGCTGTCAAGCTGCAAGAGTTTTTGGAAAGCGGGAAGCTTCTTCCAAGAGGTCTGGGGAGCTACAGGCCAGGAAAAGATACCTGGTCAAATGCAGCCACTTTTGCCTTTGATGTTTATGAGGGGTTCCAGAGTAAACAGGAAACGATGGCGGTAGCGCTTGATCTCGAGGATGCGTACAATAGAGTTCGATATGATATTTTGATGACCGCACTGATGGAGAAGGGGGTCAATCCCTGGTTGGTGAACTGGATAGCAGCCGTCCTGCACTCTCGTCGGGTTGCTCTCCGTCTGGGCGCATGGACCTCAGAGCCACATATGTTAACCCCGGGACTGCCACAGGGATCTGCAGTCTCACCGGTGCTCTTTAATGTGTATACGAGCAAGCTTGCAAACCTAGAAGCACCAGGGGTTGGAAGAATACTAACATTTGCAGATGATATTCTTGCATATAGGCAGGGGAGAGATAGGGAGCAAACAGCCCAGGAGTTACAGGCGACAGTAGATAAAGTGATTGACTGGTACACAGAAATGAGTGCTGTCATCCACCCGGAAAAGGCGGCTGTTTTGTGGTGCTCTCTGGACAACAGGATTGTAAGAGCTGATGTCCCAAGCTTCGCGATAGATGGCAGAAATGTCAGCAGAGAGAACAAATTGAAGTATCTGGGGATCACATTTGACAGGAGCCTATCCTTCAAGGACCATGTGGAGACGGTCGTGACAAGATCTCAAAAGGGACTCAATGCATTTAAAACTATGGCTGCAATGGACATAGAGCAGAGAATGCTTTTCACACTATACCAGCACTTGATCCTCTCAGTAATTGATTATGGATTAGGTCTGCTCACTGTCTCAGAGAGTCAGCTGGTGAAGTTAGAGTGCATTCAGGTCGAAGCTATGCGGATCATTCTGGGATGCACTAGAGACACCCCTATGTCGTGGAATACTGAGAGTTAATGATTCCCAGATAGACGACCTTATAAACCGACTAACCAGGTAGGAGAAGGGTTAACAAACAAAACAGTAAGGATAACCAACCACGGTGTGACCGGAGTCAATGACCCCCAATGTTAACGGATTGAACTGTTAACGTAGAAATAACAGCGGCACAGGTCGACGAGAGTGTAGGATGACGAGGTTAAGTCACTGGTCACAAACATCACGAAATGTCGGGTTGAGTGACCAGGCGCATGTGTTTATAGGTCAAGACACGGAAGTGCCCGCAGACAGCACAGGTAAACTGTCGCGTGGACAAATAGGTTTGCGACAAAGGCAGACAGCACTATTGGACAGTATCGCGGTCAGGTGATAAAGACAGGATTGAAAAACCCAGATAGTGTCAGGTGTGTGTGGAGAGGGAGTCAGCGCTGATTACGCGGATGATGAACTACCGGCAACAGAGTTAAAAGAGCCGCCAGAGTTGGGGCTGATAAGGAGGTGTGGAGATTGGTTACTGAGGAAAATTTCCACAGCATATTGCGGTCTAGATGACTCAGAGTGAAGGAACAAAACAATGAGGGTTTTATAAATAACGGAAAAGTTTCAGATCAGTAATTTTCCACTAACGGTGATAATGAGGTATTGACTTGAGGTGTCAAGCCAGGTCAAGGACTATGCGGCAAATATGACCTATAAAGATTGGCCACTTCTTTGTGGAAGTTTAGTGTGATTCTGGATTTCCATGAGACAAGGGAGTATGAAAAGGGTGGTGCTGCGTTCGGAGGAACGTTTGTGTATCTATTGTGCATTAGTACTCCCAATTCAGACAAGGATAATTATAAGATAAATCACAGTGAAGTAATCTTCTAGCATAGGGGAATAGATGATGCTTAGCGTGTACAAGTAAATACTAGTAGGAATAGTATAGACGTTAGGCGAATCTTCTATCTTATGTCAGAGTGGGTTTTTTCGGAAGCCTTTTCATTTCGGCTGGAGGAAAAGACACTCACATAGGAAAGAATATTAAGCAGCCACAGCTCTCATTATTAAATCTTTATTACACAGGTTCCAATACCAGTGCGGGACATATCAACGAAGATATAACACAGATGGCTGTGGTAAAGATCAATCAGTGTTGATAACCCCAAAGAAAGCACTTTCAAATAATAAAGCACGACACTTGTGCATAAGAAAGGAGAGAAAAGAAGTGTCATCGTAAAAAGTAAGGATGACAGAGAACGGAAAATAGAAGACCCTGTAACATAATAGAAAGACTAAAATGACTCAGTATCGAAGAGTCGCAAGGCGCATACCAAGTGTTTATACAAATTAAGGACTATCCAGTGTAGAACTTTCACAGGACAAAATAGAAAATACTAGAAAATCGATGTTGTTTCCAGGATGGAATTAGGATCGTTATAAAAAAGCAAAGAACATTCAGTCTAAGCTGACAATATATAGTGATCGGTTTAAGTACAGTGATACAGTGGTGAACAATTTTCCTTACAAAAAACGGATATATCTACAGACTCAAGCAGACGGAGCATTCAGGGTGAGAGCGTTCCTTTGTATCTATGTACTGTCCTGTACTTTAGCCGAGAGAAGAGACGAGAGAATACACGGAGACTATCTATCAACATCTTATCTGGCATCCACACTAGAAGAACATACCAACTACATAGACAATATCCATACCTACACCATACATACCTTTAATTAATAAATCTTTTATTAATTGTGGAAAGTAATGTTGTCGGTGTATGTGAGGGAGAGGGAGGGGAACAAGTGAGAGTGAGATATTGTGAAGAGTAGACAGAACGGAGGAGTGTAGACGTATGTCAGGCAATATAATAGAAGTGGAAAGGATATATATATAGGGTGTGCTTGTGGAGTCCACCTTCCTCCAAGGACAACAAGCTACACCCAGTAGTGTGTATGCGTTACATCCTTGGTCTGCCGACTGTTGCTGGTAGGCTCAAGGTGATGCAGGCGAAGGCATACCTCAGAGTAGCTGCAGACACAGACCACACACTGCATGAGGCGCTGGACACAGTTAAGGGTCAGCGACTGATAAGAGGGAAATCATGGATGGCTCAGGCGGAGGATGCGATCAGAGAGGTGTGCCCCGTGGAGAACATTAGGCGTGGAGAGGAGTGGGTCAGAGTGCCAGCGGAGCAGTCAGACTTGTGCAGAGTTATAATCACATTAAGCCTGGAGTGCAGGGAGTGGCCAGCAGGGGCCACGGAAGTGGAAATCCAGCAACTAATTCAGGACAATGCTCACTCGAATGATGTGATTATCTACACAGATGGTTCGGTGTCAAGAGGTAAGAGAAGTGGCTGGGGGTTCATAGCCAAAGCTAATTGTCGATGTTTGGGGCAGGAGAGCCTGGCATATGATATCACAACATCCAGCTTAAGAATGGAAGTGGAGGCAGTCACTGCGGCTCTCCGCTGGATGGAGAATACGACACACACACACATCGTGATTGTAACTGACTCAGAAAGCATGCTGACGAGGGTGAGGACGGGCAGACTTCGTGCGGAGTGGCTTGCTTCGCTTCGGAGGTCACGGGTGACAAGCATCGCATGGATCTTTTCTCCGGGGCATGCCGGTGTGCTGGGAAATGATCAGGCGGACAGATTGGCTGGCTCTGCAGAACTTGGTGGAGTATTGATACATGACAAGGCAGACGTGGTTGCGGCCTTGTGGGAGCACGTGCACACCTCGGAGGAGCAAATGGATTACCATGGTCTGGCAAGAATGAGACAACGAGGAGTGACGAAGGGATCTGGCCGACGCTCAACGCTCAGAGGAAAGGCGAGACGGACTTATAATCAGATTGCTACTGGTACTATTAGTATTGGAACTCTTCGCTGGCTGCTGAGGATGGGGACGGAGCACTTATGGGAATGCCCCAAATGCTGTGATGTCGATTCCTAAATCAATCAATCAATCAATCAATCAATACCAGCTTAGGTTGCTGAGTTTTATTTGAGAGGGAGAACACTGTGCACGTTGTTTTCTCCTCACTTATCTTCACTAGCCATGATTTTGACCAGTCCTCTAGCGCTAATAGGGCTTGCTGTATTCTGCTGTTAGCTGTACTAATATATTCTTCAGATGTCCATATGGCTAGGTCATCTGCAAAGGAGGATGTGTGTACTCTGGCTGGAAAATGTTCCCTGATGTCGTTTATATATGCTATGAATAATGTTGGTGAAAGAACTCCTCCTTGGGGGACACCTTGCTCCAACAGCATCATTTTGCTGGTTTGTCCTTGTACTTTTGTCCTGGCAGTTCTGTTCTCAAGTGATCCATTTGTACATTTTCCCACAAACATGCATTTTTTGCAGTTTTACTTTCAGTCATTCCTTCCATACTTTATCAAATGCTTTTTCTAAATCTATCCAGACTGCTAGTGTGTGCTTTTTCTCTTGGAAGGCATCCTCTGTTTCCTGAGCTATATGGGTTATTTGATCTTCAGTGGATCTGTACTTTCTGAATCCTGCTTGGTGTGGTGCTAAGAGTTAGTTTTCTTCCAGATGCCATGTTAGCTTGCCATTGATAATGCGTTCCATTAATTTTCCTACACAGCTAAGTAGACTGATAGGTCGATAACCATTTGGTTCTTCCAGGTCTTTTCCTTTCTTTGGGACTGGTATTAGTATAGCTTCCTTCCATTCCTGTGGGACTATTCCCCTCTTCCAGCTGTAATTTAGGACTGCTAGTAGTTTCTTTTTTGCCTTAGTGCCTAGTCCTATTAGCATTTCATTTGTGATTCCATCCTTTCCTGGTGATTTCTTCTTTTTTAGGGTATTCATTGCCCGTTCAATTTCTTCCATTGTTAGATTTGCCATTATATATTCTGCTGCTGTCTCTGTATTACTATGATGTATCTGTTTATCTTTGATTGCTTTCTTCTGTTCGGTTGTAATATCAATGTGGTTTGCACTGGCATAGTGTTCCATTAGTGCATTTGCAGCCTTTTTTCCTCTAAGCAAGACATTTCCTTGTTTAATTGTTATTTGTTTGTTTCTAGGTCCTTCATTGTTCATGGCTTTCACTAGTTTCCATAGTTTGTTTCCATCCCTGTCAAAATTAAGGTTTTCTGTTTTTTCCCTCCAACAATCTATTGTTGTTTGATTTACTGTTCTTTTATATTTTGCTGAGATGGCTTTGAGAGAGATGTTCGCTTCAGTTGTTTGTTCTCTCTCTGCGGTCTTCCTGGCATCTTCAATTTTGTCCTCCAAAATTTGTAGTTCTTCAGTCCAGTATGGTTTGTAATTTTTCCTCGCTCCTCTTGGAATAGACTCAGTGGCTGCCTGTATTATTGCTCTGTTTAGACTTCCCACCATTTGCTTCATGTTGCCATATCGTGTATTTATGTTTTCACAATATTTGTCTGTTAGTATGGCAAATCTGTCCCAATCGGAGGGAGGGAGAATTGTGAAGGAGGACTCTGGTGCTTTCACTGAAACCACAAGTAGCCTGACCATGGAAGTCATGGCAGTAAGTAAAGCAATAACATGGCTCGAGACACAGACATTCACTAGGGCTTGTTTCCTTAGCGACTCAATGAACATGATCAAGAGGATAGAGGAGGGGTCGATCCGAAGAGAATGGTTGCTGCCTCTGAAGCGGTCTCGGCTGGCAAAGATTAGTTTCATCTTCGTGCCAGGGCATGCGGGAGTACAAGGAAATGAGCGGGCTGACAAGCTCGCAGGTGAGGCTACTGTTGAGGGCGGACGCGCCATGGACCAGGCTGACATTCTGAATGCTCTACGAGAAGTGAGACTTTTGCAAGAACCAAGTGATGACTGTGAATCTACAACAATGGCCAGACTGCGAGAGCAGCAAATTAAAAGAGGGGTGGCCAAACAAGAACACTACGCAGGAAGCCAAAGAAGATTGATAAACCAACACAGAACTGGCGTCGTTAGCCGCTACACGCTGCGGGATTTGCTGAGGAGGGGATCCGAGCACTTATGGACTGAATGGTCCGATGTGCAACGAGGATGATCTGTCGACTAACTAACTATCTGTCCCAATCTGCTCGTTTGTAATTCCAGCGGGGCAAAGGCTTTTCCTCCTGTGAACATATTCCATATTCATTACAAGCTTGATTGGTCTGTGGTCACAACCTGCTAATTGGTCAAGCACATGGCGATCGATTTTGTGGAGGATGTCTCCTGTGCAGAAAGCTAAGTCTGGAGTAGAAGTGATAATCCATCTTCTGGAGTAGAAGCTCGGTGTGTCATCCGCTTTGTTGAGTAGATGGAGATTTGAGTCTATTTCCCAGACCTCCACTTAATCTCCTCTTTTGTCAGTATCTGGGTATCCCAATCTTTCTGAACGGCTATTAAAGTCTCCGACAATAATGCAATTTGTGTCAGTTATTTTCATGTTTGAGAGTGTAAGATCCTTATCTGCTGGGCTATACAGATTGTAAATTCTTATTTTCACGTCCTTTATCATTATATCAACACCTATAATTTCTGTTTGATTGTCAGAGATCACAGATACTTCGCTGCAAGGTATTGTATTTCGTGTAAGTATTAGAACTCCTCCTTTGTGTCCTTCGCTGTCGAAACGTGTGGCCTGATATCCCCTGATTGAAAATTTGCGCTTGGCGTTGAGGTGTGTCTCTTGAATGCATGCCACATCTATTCTATCTTTATGAAGACGCTGTGTCAGGGAGACTTTCTTGATATAAACTCCTTCGGCATTCCACTGTAGTATGTTGAGTGTCTGGGGTGTTTGGTCAATAGCTCTTAACCTACTCTGTGCCTTGACTCCACAGCACAGGGGAAGGTGACCACCAGTAGTCATGGGTGGACCCCCTCGAGGCAGGGGGCCCGGCACTATCACCGCCTGATGGGACTTCACGGGATTAGCACCATAACGATTTATTTTCATCTGTGGCATCATGAAATGATAAAGTTACGTTGCACTGCTTTGTAAAGCCTGTGGCTCAGTACATCCGATTTCGACAAGCATTTTTCGGGATGCTTTCCCTGGCCTTTGACTGTCCCCAGTCTACCTACAAGGCAGCAGGTTTGTGCGTCTCTTCGTCTGGTCCCTCTCCCTTGACCTGTCCGACATGGGTGACCCTACCAGTACCGTCGGCATAGCTCTTGGGGTCATTGGAACGCGCAAGCCCCTCTACCTCGTCATGGTGGACGCACAGCAGAGGGTTAATTGATATCTCACACTAGCTAGTTTAAGCAACGCGATAGCCTACTGCTGCCGACGCTCCTATAATACTTCTCACAACGCACATTACTACATTCGATTCCTAAGAATCATCTAATTTGGGTTTATTTAATTAAATAACTAACTAAATCACACAATAGATAAATGTCCGCCGATGTAAATCAACATAAGACACTGTAGTCTCTCTCCATAATCAAACCAGGAACATCACACACGTCCTTGTTGCCTCACAACATTAGGTCGACTCCCGCCAAAGTTATTTGTCCAGACTGTTTTAATACTGTGTCTGAATGACGTCACAAATCTGACTAGACACTAGGCGTCGAGAAGCTATTTTTCTCTCTCCTTTTTCGACTCGATGTAAACAACTGGCCGGTTGTCCCGCTTTAATCTGGGGAATTGTTCCCGGTACTCCAAAAAGTCTTCCGGCCTGTGATCTAGAGAAATCTTTCCCCCACAACAAAAGATCTTGCCGACTTTCATCAGGACATTCTGTCTCCAACAGCAAAGGATAGCGGCCGCCTGTAGACGAATGGCGCGACAGTCTTTCATCGATCGACAACTTCAAGAATTTCCGCGACACCCCCCCCCCTTTTTTTTTCTCCACAACCCACCACCCCACCCTCCCCCCACCCCCCCCCTCCTCCCCCCCCCCCCCCCCCCCCCCCCCACACACACACATCAATTTTCTATTGAATTTATTCTTATTGATTTATCTGTATATGCATGAATTTAGATGCTACTTCGGTAATATTCTTTTATGGCCAAGTATTCAATTACAAGCATCTCAATTGTAATTTCACACTTTTATCGTGATTTATTCTTTTGTAGTGCATTTATTTATTACCAGTTCAATTTCTTCAGTTTCTTGTCATATTATTATGCTGCTGCAGTCTCTGTATTTATATGACGTGCCTGGTCATCTTTGCTTTTAACTGTTCTGCTGTGAATCACTAGCATAGAGTTCCATTGGTGCATTTGCAGCCATTTCCCCCTGTAAGCGTAACATGGAGCAGATACAATATGTGTATAAATACAGACAAAACTGAAGTAATGCAAGTTAGCAGATCTCCTGGTCCACTAAGTATATAGATAAATAGCACATCTCTAAAACGAGTTAAAGACTTCACATTTCTTGGAAGTATGATCACAGAAGATGGCAGATTGGACAGAAAAATCGAAGTCAGATGTTAAAAAGCTAGTGCACTTGCATATCAACTATCACCGTTACTGAAACATACAAATATACCCATGTCCGCAAAACGACATATAATAAGCAGCATATTCACACCAACACTATGCTTTTTTTATGTTACATATCCCTTAAAGGACATTTCAGTCAACACCAGCCTTTTTCAGCTGCTGTTGATATAGTAGGCAAGATTACGTTCAGTAGTTTGCCACTGCTTTCTGAGCGACCGGCTTACATACCCCCGTAAGTTACCAGCGCGGCGAGAACCACTGCCGATTCTCGCTCAGCTGCGTTACTCGCGAGAATATACGGGATTACGGAACCTATGCTATCAAGAAATAAATGGGGAGAACCGTTTAGGCCACTAAGACGATTACATAAATAGACACACATTGTATTATTTGGCGCTCACAGAAGAAGAAGGAATTAGAGATTAGAAGACGCACTAGACAACATAAAATTTGAAAGCTATAATGGTTACCGACCGGGATCGAACCTGTTGCCTCCAAATCTTCTTCTTCTTCTTCTTTCGTTCGCTTGAAATATGTCTATATCTGCAATGTCGTCTCTTGCATGAATTGAACTGTTTTTTTTTCAGTTCACACAGTGGTCCATAGAGTTTATCTTCCACTGTCGTCTCTCTAGGCCAGAAGGTTTGCCTGGATATGTTATATTTTGGGCAGTCTTGGAGTATGTGCTCTGCTGTCTGCGACGCCAATCCACATGTGCACATGGCTGTTTCACCAATCTTGAATTTTGTATACATGTGGTTGCGTAATCTATTGTGTCCTGTTCTGAGGCGCAGAATAATGACTTGTTCTGGTCTGTCCATAATGTGGTAGTCATCTTGAGCAGGTTTTGGTGGCTTTCTGACTGATTTGATCATTCTTTTCTTTTGGTGGTATGTAACGGGCACATCAGGCTGTTCTTCTTTGGCTCCTTCCTTAGCCAATTGATCAGCTCTGTCGTTTCCGGGTACTCCACAGTGGGATGGTATCCACTGTATGGTGACTTCATGCTGACTGCTAAGTTCAGAAAGTAGTGTCCTTAGGACTGGCAATTTCCCAGAGAGGAGCGCCTCGAGTACTGATTTTGCATCTGTTAGTAGCACCACAGGTTGGTACCATTGCTGTTATTTAGTAATTTCTCTGTTGCTATCTTGATTGCCTCAATTTCGGCATCATAGTTATGGCAGTACTTTCCTGTCGGTACTCTGGCTGTGTCCCTAGTATTATTTGGGTATTCTATGTACACTCCCGCTCCTCCATTTCGAACAGCATTTTTGTGCTGACCCATCTGTGTAGACTCGGATCCAGAGGTCCTGTGGGTATTCTTCATCAAGGAAGCTGAGAGTGGCTGTTCTGCGCTGCACACTGTTCTGTTCTTCCTTGTCAAATATTCCTCTCACTTTTGTCTGGATTTGTAACGATAGTCTATGCTCATCTTTCCATGGAGTTCGCTCTGGAATAGTTGTTAGGGGGATACCAACTGTGGGCAGATCAGTGGTTTCTCTGCAGAGTCGTTTGGCCTGGTGGATAAAACTACTTCTTTTCAACCGCCCCATAGCTAGGTTTTCAAATCTGTTCTTCAAAGGGTGGCCTGGCAAGCTGAGGAACTTTTCTGCTTGTATTAGCGTTTTCGTATCTCTGCGCTCACTCAGTGCCTGTGTCCTCCCCATCTTCTCCATTTCCACTATAGGGGTTGATCTCATCCCTCCTGTGGTGACTCTAAGTGCTTGATTTTGCACCTTGTCCAGCTCTTGTAGTGTGGTTTTTGGTGCTGAACACCACGCAGTATGACAACGGCGCCTCGCTGCAGGAACAAGTGTACTTCGACGTACGACCAACTAGACACTCCTAGAGCTCCACTACAGGAGTGTCTAGTTGGTCGTGCGTCGAAGTACACTTGTTCCTGCAGCGAGGCGCCGTTGTCATTTGGAGGCGACAGGTTCGATCCCGGTCGGTAACCATTATAGCTTTCAAATTTTATGTTGTCTAGTGCGTCTTCTAATCTCTATTTCCTTTTTCTTCTTCTGTGAGCGCCAAATAATACAATGTGTGTCTATTTATGTAATCTATGCTATCAATGCTACCCTATGCTATCAATCTAAACTTGGACTTTATCCAAATCACACTTTCACAAAATCAACAGCTGTGGGATGAGATGCCTGAGAAGAGCTGTCAACTTAACAATCCGAGACCGAGTAAGAAATGTTGTTATCAGACAAACAGTGGGATCAACACCTTGTTCCACGTTTATTGAAATATAGAAGATCAAATGGTTCGGTCATGTCGTTAGAATGCAACACCATCAACTACCATCACTGGTACTACATCAAAGATCATCTGCGACGAGAGCAAGAGGACGCCCGAGAAGAAAATGGATTGACAACATTAAAAAACTGTACAATCACACGAGATGACACTATCCAGAGCCGCCCATCTGGCGCTGGATTGCAAATTATACCTCCCCACGCCGCTTGATGGCAGAAGTGGAATGATGATGATGATGATGATGATGATGATGAAGTGTAACATTTCCTTGTGTAATTGTTATTCAACTGTTTGTTTCCAGGCCTCTATTTACTTTTGGAACTTAGACCCTCCACTAACTCACATCAAGCCCTTCTTCTTTCGTTCGCTTGAAATGTGTCTTATCTGCAATGTTGTACCTTGTATGAACTTTACTGTCACTTTTAGTTCACCTAGTGTCGAGTAGACCTAATAGTTGCTATGTTGAATCCTGCCACACCTCCTGATATGCGTTTCATACGTTTGTAATAAAGCAGTTGAAATGGGTTTCATGTTATCACGCGTCGTAGCTCTACCGAAAAGCCCAGCGGCAATCGATCGCGATAAATTTAATAAAAATCAGTCTCATTCTTCTTCTTCTTCTTTCGTTCGCCTGAAATATGCCTATAACTGCAATGTTGTCTCTTGTATGAATCCAACCGTCTTTTTTAGTTCATTCATCGGTCCATAGAGTTTATCTTCCACTGTTGTCTCTCTAGGCCAGAAGGTTCGCCTGGATATGTTGTAGTTTGGGCAATCCTGGAGTATGTGCTCTGCTGTCTGCAACGCCAAACCACATGTGCACATGGCTGAGTCACCAATCTTGAATTTTGTATACATGTGGTTGCGTAATCTATTGTGTCCTGTTCTGAGGCGCAGAAGAATGACCTGTTCTGGTCTGTCCATAACGTGGTAGTCGTCTTGAGTAAGGTTTGGTGGCCTTCTGACTGATTTGATCATTCTTTTCTTTTGGTGGTATGTAATAAACCATAAACCACGTCACAAAATTTCTAGTTAAAATTATAATGTTAAGAACAGGAAAGAAAATAAAGATGGAAACTGGCGAAGAACCATATGATGGATTTGTGGGAGGACACTGTACCAATAATAAAAAAAAGGCAACATATACATTATGAACGCTTTTAGTTGAGAGAAAACACCTGCTGTCATACTCTGCATCGTTAATAGTACTTTGTTGAGCTTTTCTGTAGCAAAACTGAGAGTCAATCTTTCTTCTTCTTCTGTCGTTCTTCTTTTGCCGTGAAGCGTCGCGGATGGAAGGTTGATACAATTTTTATTTTCGCTTGTCTCTTTGCTTGTTTAACCTTTTCCACTCGTGTGTCCAGCTGGGTAAGACATCCCGATTTTCCCGTTCCTCTCGAATGTCTTACCCAGTAAGACATGCTTTTTAAAAGCAGTATCAATTACTCGTATGTCCTACCAGGTAAGACATTTGTGTGGACCTTAATTTTGTGGCATTAATCTATTTGTTTGGACCACAATTTTATGGTTTGAATCCAGGAATTAACAGGAAATGTTAAAACGAACCGGACACGATCACTACGATAATCATGGCTGGTCCTAGCAAACGCGCTCGCTTGACTGTTGATGAAGTTATTACGCATTTAGAGCAAACTGATTCAGATGTGTCTTTGGATAGTGTTATAAATGGAAGTGACAGTGATTATTTAGACATTGGAAGTAGAGATGTGTCAGCTGAAGAAGGTTCTGATAATAATAACAGCAGTAGCGATGAAGATGTCACCAATGATGGTCGATCTGAATCAACAGCTGGGCCTAGTGTACCGAGTAATGAGTGGATCAGATCGAATTCTTCTCACATAACTAAACATTTGTTTACTGTTCAAAACGCTGGTGTGCAAATATCTGGTACAGACGTGCCTGAAACAATATGTGGTTTCTTTCAACTGTTTTTTACACCTGCACTTCTTGACAACATAGTGAAAGAAACTAACAGGTATGCAGCTGAGAAGATACAACAAAACCAACTGTCTTCTTGTTCATTGTGGCATTCTTGGTCAGATGTTTCCACAACTGAAATAAAGGCATATTTAGGAGTCATTTTGAGAATGGCCTTGCAGGAGAGAGGAAAGATACAAGATTTTTTCTCTACTCAGTGGATAGATTACATGCCATTTTACAGAAACATATTTTCCAGAGAAAGGTTTGAACAAATTCACTGGATGCTACATGTCCAGCCACCACAACAAGCTTCAAGAACACCAGTTAGCTGTGTAACGAGAGGCAACAAGATAAGCGACATGGTCCGTTATATGAAAGACAAGTGTCTGGAGTTGTTTATTCCACATCAAAACATTGTTGTGGATGAATGCACAATAAGTTTCAAGGGGCGTACATTGTACAAAATGTACAATCCCCAGAAGCCTCACAAATGGGGACTGCGAGTGTACGCATTAGCTGACTGCCACACTGGCTATTTATGTGCGTTCGAGCCATATTATGGTTCCTCTACAACAAATCAGCTGTCAAATCCTGGCTTACCATTCACTGCTAGAATTGTTCTGCATCTATGTGATGAATTGTTGCAGAAAGTCCGTGGTCGCGGCTACCATCTGTTCACTGACAGATTCTACACAGGACATACGCTGGCCATGGCGTTATTAGATCAACATGTTCACACAACTGGGACTGTCATGAGCAACAGACAAGGCTTGCCACCACAAATCAAGAACAAGCACAAACTCTCAAAAGGTGATACGATTGCGTGGACACGTCAAAATAAAGAAATGGCTTTATCATGGAAAGACAAAAGAGTTGTCAACATGCTAAGCACATACTATGATATTGGACAACTGTCATTCAGAGAAGAACTAACAATGGTGGCACTGAAGATATTACAAAACCAAATGCAGTCATTGAATACACAAAACACATGGGTGCTGTTGACCGTTTTGACCATTACTGCAACAGCTACTCTTTCACAAGAAAGTCTCTAAAGTGGTGGAAAAAAACATTTTTTCTGGCTCCTAGAAGTGGCAGTTGTGAACAGTTTCATCCTTTATAAAGAGATACACTCTGACAAGGTTATTGACCACATTCAATATAGAAAAGAACTGATCCAGCAGCTTGTGTCCGAACAACGAGCCTCTCAGCCCATTCGCCGAAGAGGACGACCATCAACTCTAGATGCAGAGGAGAGACTTGACCGGCGCCAGCACTTCATTGCCCAATTCAGTGAAAAGAAAACAAAAGATTGTGCAGTGTGTAGTGACAGAAAACACCTGGTCAGAGGCGACAGACAGTCTTTTACTGCGAAACTTGCTCACGTCAACCCGGACTACATCCTGGTACATGTTTAAAAAAATACCACACTATGACACAGTATAAATAAAAAAAACACTATTTTTTTGGACAATCTTCAGCCAATAACATTACATAATAACCAATAATCAATAAAATTACATTCAACATTAAATATGTTCTGTTATTTCCTTTGGAAAATGAAGTGAATGTAGCTGACATCAGTTTGATTGTTTTTCCCCCAAAAATATTCCGAGCTGGCAACAAGTCAGACCCAAAAAAAATCGAGTGGAAAAGGCTAAAGTCATATTTGATTTCTTCAATGACTCTTTTACTCCATCTAGCAATCTCTTTAAACGGTCTCCCTGGCCTAGGGATTTAAATCTTTCTCCTTAAACCCTATGCCCCAGTG
>JACEFZ010019101.1:0-140000 GCA_014155875.1 Cepaea nemoralis
CTTCGACGTCTCTCACGGGAAAGGTAAATCAAGGAGAAGACGAGCATCAGAATCCGGTACCCCATGCAAGAGCCCGCTACCCCATTGAGAGTCACGCCTGACTAGCGCACACACCGTGAGACGTTCTCGAGCTCCTGGGGATAGAGTCGTCGCTGGAGCTACAGAGTACATGCTTTGGGGCGCTTTCGACAGGCCACCCTGCGAAAAGATACAGAGCCATATGGGATAAAACCTGGTGCAATGAAGCCGTTTAAAATGCCTTTAAATGTCTTGGGCATGAGTGGTCAGTGATCAGCTGTTGTACCCTTGTCTCACCCGCTGTCCATTCCCAACATCCTCGGTCCTACGTGGCTATCACTGTTGGGCGAGAACATGGTCCATTTCTGTTCCCACACAAGATTATCTAGTTCACAACATGTCTGATCGTACCTTCAGTCTGTGTCATGCAAGATCTACGTCGCTTCAACTTGTCGATTGGTGTCACCCAATGCTTCAAACAGAGGGTGCTCCTTATCTGCCGTGATACAAAGTTACATTGTTACCTGGAGAATCTTGAGCCTATCATATATAGACGGCAGAGCAAGCATATGTTGCATGTACACAATCAACGTATCTCTTGTACAGCTCAAAATAACAATCATGGCGTCATTTTGCATGCCTTCCTGCTTCTCCAGCTGCCCGTGAGATATTGTCAGTAACCACACTCTCTCACTCGCTGAAATACATAATTATTGGTATAAAGCGTATACAAATCCATGCACCATGTTAGTCACTGCCATCGCCTTCAGTGCATGTATTATTTCCCTGACCTTTGACACTTCTTCTCCAACGCGATCCCGGAAAGACAATCTTCTGTCAGTTGTTATTCCAGGGTATTCAGTTGTGTTTACTTTCTTGATCGGAGTGCCATTGACTGTGATGTTCGGGGCCTCATTCCCAACAGTTCCATTAATATAAAGATAACCTTGACAAGGCTCCTGCGCCAAGGCTGATGACGGAACTCCTATCCCTGCACCATTAACTCACTTTATTCTTTGTAGCCTGCAATTCTTTACATATGTCCACCCCATTTCTCACCTGTCTATAAACAATGACGTCGTCCGCGGACATCATGTCAAACAACGTTCAATGCCTACTCCCTCTATCATCGATATTCCTCAATGTTTATGGCTCAGGCGAAATGGCAGCAGCGAGATGACAGAAGAAAGGTGAATGAAGAATAGGAAGACGATTTCCAGAAAACTACTAAAACATGTTTTAGCGCCAACATATCGAACACTGAAGAAACAAACCAATGGAGTGTATTTATATGCCTACATTCGACTCTTGTCAAATAAGAAAAGATAGTAGAGAAACGCACTTTTACCAGGTCAAAGTAGCGGAGGTTAGTCTGTGTTTTACTGACACTTTCTGAAGCGAAAACAGATAGAAATTCAAGGCTTTTATTAATGTGTATGAACATTGAATGTTCAGTAGTTAAGTTAGTATCAACACATGTACCTCTAACGCACAGACATGAATCAATATTGCACAAGCAACCAATCGACTTTGTATTTAGCCAACAGTGTCTTATTCTATGTGAGTGATTACTGTTCAATTTTCATAATAAAGTAAACTGTATTGGATTGTTTTTTTCATCATGTGTAGAGATTGTGACATCATTAGCTTATGATGTCATGAAGCAGTTTTATCCACAAGGCCAAACGACTCTGCAGAGAAATCACCGATCTGCCCACAGTCGGTATCCCCCTGAAAACTATTCCAGAGCGAACTCCATAGAAAGATGAACATAGACTATCACTACAATTCCAGACAAAAGTGAGAGGAATATTTGACAAGGAAGAACAGAACAGTGTACAGCGCAGAACAGCCACTTTCAGCTTCCTCGATGAAGAATACCCGCAGGACCTCTGGATCAGAGTCTACACAGATGGGTCAGCACAAAATGCTGTTCGAAATGGAGGAGTGGGAGTGTACATAGAATACCCAAATACTAGGGACACGGCCAGAGTACCAACGGGAAAGTACTGCCATAACTATGATGCTGAAATTGAGGCAATCAAGATAGCAACAGAGAAATTACTAAATACCAGCCATGGTACACAACCTGTGGTGCTATTGACAGATTCAAAATCAGTACTCGGGGCGCTCCTGTCCGGGAAATGGCCAGTACTAAGGGTACTACATTCTGAACTTAGCAGTCAGCATAAGGTCACCATACAGTGGATACCATCCCACTGTGGAATACCTGGACACGACAGAGCTGATCGATTGGCTAAGGAAGGATCAAAAGAAGAACAGCCTGATGTGACCGTTACATACCATCAAAAGAAAATAATGATCATATCAGTCAGAAAGCCACCAAACCCTGCTCAAGACAACTACCACATTATGAACAGACCAGAACAAATCATTATTCTGTGCCTCAGACCAGGACACAACAGATTACGCAATGACAAGTATACACAATTCAAGATTGGTGAATCAGCCATGTGCACATGTGGAATGGCGTCGCAGACAGCAGAGCACATACTCCAAGACTGCTCAAAATACAATATATCTAGGCAAGCCTTCTGACCTAGAGAGACGATAGTGGAAGATTAACTCTGTGGACCGCTGAGTGAACTAACAAAGAAAGTTAAATTCATACAAGAGACAACATTACATTTATATACATATTTCAAGCGAACGAAAGAAGAAGAGGAATTGGCCGATATTTTCACCAAATCGAAGTTCATACTGACAATGGGGTTTAATCAAGTTTGCTGCAACCTAGCCCGGCACATACAAACTAGCGACATGGCAGAGGTTTCCTAAACCCTGTTTGAAGTGTTCAAATGTCAGCAATAACTGGGTTCAGTTTACTAATTAACAAAGCAATTCTTACGGAGATTTCAGTGGAAGTTGAGGGCATACAGTTTCTTCAAGTGGTGTCTTGTCGAGTTTTCGAGTGCTTGCAGCCAAGAACGTGCAAATTGCTCGCCTACTGCTGTATAACAACTTCCTGTCATCAGTCTCATATCTAGTTACTGGCCTCGTTTTTCACTTGCTGGTGTTTTTGTTTTTAATTTTATTTTTATTTCACTGGTTCTTACTTTCGTGGTTTCTATTCTCTGGATGTTTTCTCTTCTTTCTCTCTTTCATTTATTGTAGATGTTGGTTCTCTCTATTTAAACAGAAATGCATTATTCAGTGGATGCTGGGTTACCGGTATTTGTAGTGTTTCGCCTGTTAATCATTGCGAAGGCTTGCCACAAAGAATTAGTGAAATGTCAGCGTTATAGAACTAAGACCCAGGAAACACTTTCTACTCTACACGAGGCTCACAGCACTGAAAGATGACTGCGTTGTGAGGTCTGTCAGCGACTCTTTATCCCTAAAGTTACATTTACCATTCCCTGTCACTAATCTGTCGTACCATTAAGCTTTCAATGTCTGGTGTCAGAACAATGCGAACAGACTTCACAAAAGTAAGTGTGAAGCATCGGGGAAATGACAGACACAATGTACCAAAGATTCCGTCATGAGAGCATTGTGAAAAGTAACAAAACTGTTATTCGTCTGCGTAAGAATACCCTGTCTTCATGTTTCTGTATAGTAGTTTGCCAATATATGCCAAGTATTCCAGATTTGCTCTTCAACTACCAGTCTCCTATTAATTCACGGTGGCGATATTGTAGCACCAAGTAGCAGTTCTCAAAGGTAGCAGGAATTCAGCTGAAGTAAAATCCAACAAGGCTGGTTTTATGCGTCAGTCGCCTCCATCGAGGTACATTAGCTGAGAACATCAGTGATGTTTTCTAAAATTCGATCGAACAATATTAGGGAATGCAAAAGTCCACATGCAGTCTCGCCTCAGAAAACACGCGATGTTAGGTACTAAAGTCATGAAGCTCTGGTATAGCTACGGGATAAATATAATAACAAGCAAAACGTAACCTCTTATGACTAAATCGATAATAACAAATGTGACCCATTCTAGGGCATAATTATCGATAGAAGACGTTTAACAATCAAGCCCATCCATAGCTGGAATCTTGCTTCTCTTCTCATTAATATGGTATTGCAGTCCCGCATTACTGCCATTTATAATGGCGATTCCCTTCTTCTCCCATGACTGCACACTAGCTTCCCCATTGCTCAGAATCAATGCCGACAGAATAACGGGAGAAGCACACAAATCTATAGTGCAAGCGAAGCACACGGGAGATATCACGTCCTTTTTCATTGTACACGCCTGTCCACCATGTGTAAACTAAATACGCACTTTGGAAGGACAGTCTTAGTAGTGAAAGGACTATGCACACAAATGAGAATAACATGCAGTATACTTCACTATACATATTCTGCACTCTCGGACATTGCAATGTGCTAAGTTAGGGGAATATGAGTTTCTTTATAATACTGCAGTTAGGAATCGACGTCACCGCATACGCGACATTTCCACCATGCTGATCATTCCAGTAGCAATAAAAACCCGTCTGGCTTTTCCTCTGAGCTTTAGGGTACCACACATATCCTCTACTCACTCAATTCCGAATAAGTTTTTCCCAGAAATGGAAAGTCTCTTCCCAGGACATGGAAAGAGAAGTCATGAGATGCTCCCAATCTCCGTCCTGCCAAGCCTTGCTAGCCACTCCACACCGAATATGTCAGTTTCCACTTTCCGAAGCACACTCGAAGACTCCGCCACAAACACGTGACTGGTTGAACTGCCCTCCAACCACTTCCTCGGCCTCCATTTTCATGCCAGATGCTGTTGAAGCATATGACAATCTTCCTTTTTAAAACAATGCCCATTTATTTTTGCAGTAAAACCCCACTCACTATTTGTCTTCCAACCACAAACCCTCGAGTGTATATAACTACTTGGCCAGGGTGTGAGATGTTATGATATGACCCTACAGGTGTCCCGCTATGAGGGTGCTCTACTCGTATGGTATGCGGTCTGTATAAGGCAGGTGATAAGCAATATTCCAGCAATGTTCATACAAAATGAATTCCCTGGATTTTTTTATCAAACAATTTGAATAATTGCAACTGAAATAACATTCTTATTTCCTTGATGCATTCTCAGTACCCTTCATTTTCGTTTTCAAACAAATATTATAATAATATGTTTAAAAGCATATCCGTTTAATATATATATATATATATATATATATATATATATATATATATATATATATATATATATATATATATATATATATATATATATATATATATATATTTGAAAACCAGTAGCAATGGTTTAATGGTTTAACCATTAGCAAAAAGAAGACACAGATTATGTCACAAGGTGCACATGGGGCACCATCAATCTTTATTGATGATGCCGAACTAGAGATGGTAGACCATTTTACATATCTAGGATCAGTGGTAAATAGCAAATTATCCCTAGATCAGGAAATCAACATCCGGATTGGTAAGGCAGCAACAACAATGAACAGGTTAAGGAAAAGAGTCTGGGAGAAAAGGAAGCTTACTGCCAAAACAAAAGTCCTTGTCTATCAAGCCTGTGTCCTTAGTACTCTTCTTTATAGGCATGTGAAACCTGGACAACTTACTCACACCAAGAGAAACGTTTAAACAGCTTTCATATGCGGTGTCTGCGAAGAATTCTTGGTATTAAGTGGCAAGACAAAATCACAAATACTGAAGTATTGGAAAGATCAGGTTGTGTGACGGTTTATTCCATGCTCAGTCTTCATAGACTTAGATGGATAGGACATCTTAGGAGGATGTATGATGGTAGAATACCAAAGGACATCTTTTTTGGTGAATTACAGATGGGTAAGAGATCTCAGGGTCGGCCTCTACTATGATACAAAGATGTGTGTAAGCGGGGCATGATTGATACAGGCATTGATAATGCATAGTGGGAGCAAGTCGCCGCTGAACGTGTTGCATGGAGGGCAAAGATCAGAAATGGAATAAATACAAAGGAGAAAATTATTGCAGATAAGTCACACACCGAGCGTGTGAGACGTAAGATGGTGCATGATGGTGGAAATGACCACGTGTTCGCATGCACCCACTGTGAACGGACATTTACAGCGCGAATTGGCCTTATCAGTCACATTCGCTACCGCCAAAGTTAAAAAGTTATTATGCCTTTTTAAAGCACAAACTATCGTCTGTCAAGACGGCAAGGTGCCAATGAACACACACACACACGCACGCACGCAGGCACGCACGCACGCACGCACGCACGCGCGCACACACACACACACAACCACATGACAATGCACCAGTTCTTCGTGAAGCATCAAGGACTTCCACTGAGTACAACACTACGCACGAAAGTCAGCAGTTAACATTGATAGAAACGATTACACCATGCTCACGATGTCTGACGTAAAAATGTTAAGTATAGATGATTAAACCACGTTGATAATTTCTTACACACAATTGTTAAGTCGAGATGATAAGCAAAATCCTAAAAAAGATACAAAAATCCGTTAAGATTAAATTCCATCTGACATTCCACTAAAGGATCATGTCAAACTGACAGTGTAGTAGTGGGTTAGCTGGTATTTGATTAGGAAATCAGGATTGACTCCTAAGGATTGGCCCCAATCCTTAGGATTAGGGTTATGGTTAGGGGTTAGGGTTAGGGTTAGGGTTAGGGGTTAGGGTTAGGGTTAGGGGTTAGGGTTAGGGGTTAGGGTTAGGGCTTAGGGTTAGGGGTTAGGGTTTCTGTCTGCTCCTAATTATACTTTCTGGACTGACCTCACTGGATTGACCCCAATCCAGCTCGGGACCGGGGCGGTTTGGGTAGGGTAGGTATCTAGGTCATATGTAAGGGTCGATAATTCTAATAAAAGACATATATTCAAAGGGCAGATAATTGAGTTTATGTATAATATTTTAAATAATTGTAAAAAACAATAAAAATTAAATTAAACAACAACCAAAGGCGCGCGGGGCGGTCGGCGGGCGCAGGAGCGGTCGCGGCGGATCGGTCGCGTGGAGTGGTCGAACCCAGTCAGTGTCTTGTACTAACCAATTGGCCGGTCATTGTTGAGTGACCACAAGGCGGGTCAGTGACGAGTGCGGGTGGTGGAGCTATAGGTTCGAACCCTCGAGGCGCACCGGGTGTCATATGAAAATTGTAATAAGTAAAAGGTAAATATGGCGTGTATATGATCTGTAGTGTGTCGTAGTGGCCTATACACTATCATGTAGATTACACCTCTTCAAATGAAAACCTTAAAAAAAGTAAAGATGGCCGGTAGTAACGGATGTAAGGGGCGTGGCTTAGTGTTATTCATTGTTAAGGAGTAGATGAGCGGAGAATTAGCTGGAGAAGTGCTGCTGAACATTTTAAAGGGGTGGGCGAGTGGCGAAGTGGCTAATGAATGCGTCGGTTCCTTGCTAAGAGTTAGGGTGATCGAGTGGAGAAGTGGGTAAATATAAGCATGGAGGTATACCACCGACACATTCAACGCATAATTTCGGCGTCGGTCGTCAGAAGACCAAGGATATTTTCATTATATGTCTATTGTAAAGGGGTCGACTGTTTGTTATAACGGGGTTACTATTATCTATAGTGGCTGGGACTTAAATACTATCAGCATACCGGTTACAGCTCTTCAAATGAAAACTTTGAAAGTGTAAAGATGGCCGATGGTTTTAGTGGGTATGACTTTGTGATATTCGTTGTTAAGGGGTGGGGTGAGTGGATGTGTAACTAGATAAACGCTTCCAAACACTATCATCGGGTTCGAATCCCAGTGGGTGGTCTAGTGGTATAAGAAATATTGATAATATTTGGTTACTTAGTTGTGATTTCGAGCTCGGTTGTTATTAACCCGGTTATGTTTAGAAAAGTAGAGGTGGTGTGCTGGTTGCGGAGTATGTTTAGGGGGTACCCCAGACACCGTGGCCGTGACAGGTTCGAATCTCGGAACTTTGTCGTTGGTAAGATTACCAGTCAACAACGTGTGGGTGTCTAGTTAACCATAGAGGTTAGGGTCGCTTTGTCCGGCCTTGTCGCAGCGGCCACAAGTCCCAACGCTGCTGAAAAACACAGGCAGCAGATTTCACCGTTGCACCTACGAGTCACAAAATATAACCTAACTTAAAAATCAGAATATGACCTCAACAGGTGTTGCCAAAATCAATACTCATTTTCATAACGGCTAATCCATGGGATTATCATCCTCGTAATGACCAAGTCAGGTTAATAATATTTCTTATATCTCCGCCATTGCAAATAGTTCGCGATATTAATAAATGGTCATATAAAGGTTGGAAGGGGATTAAAAGATTAACACCTATTGTCGGGACATGCAGTAAAAATCAATAACACTACCCTCGATTTTTTCTCATAATTGCCGATTGGAGATTATGGGCTAGGTGTATGTGTCCTTATTTAGTTAAAACAGGTGTATGAGTAGGAGATATCACAAACAGTATCAGCATGTGCCACTCTGATCTTAAATATCAGTAGTTCGTTATTCTTGTGACATTGAAAACGCTTGTGGCTTGAAGACGGATGGTGTACTATGTTATTGGGTGGTTTATATAGATTGACCAGTATGTGAAGTTGATAAGGGCACCCTTGTCAGCGCATCGTAGCTGTGTTGTGACTTGTCGCCTATTACATCCGGGTGTAAAAATAACCAAAAATATTTCACATCAACTCAGCCATGCCTCTATATAGCTGCACAGCGAACATGGCTAGAGTCTACTTTAGGAAAGTATCGTGTATCTGTGTATACGGGTTTACCACTGCTTATAGATTTGTGCAGTATTATTAGAAAGCGGCCGTTATGTCTACATTATCAAAGTATGTTGCCTTACAGAGCTGGTATAGTATCTATGTGTCTGCTACGTTGTATGTTTTGTCATGTTGCCTTGTAGTATTTGGAGGGAGTTTCATGCGGTTGTCTAGTGAACTTTTTAAAAAACTATATCTCAGAATCCACAACGCCACTGGCATTAGAGGCATTTCAGCTTGTCTGCTCACTGACCTCGCTTCACAGTCATACAAAAGTACAGGCTCTATGTAGCACTTAAACACTCCTTTTATTTCTCATTACAGTTGTCAACTTTATATTAGTCAGTATGTTTTCCAATTTGCAAAAGACAACCTTCATCACAGCGATTCTTGTTCCAACGCTTTAAAGCCACCTCCTATCAGACATTTTTTTTCTTTCCTTTTATGCTCACGGCTACCGTTTCCCCATTTCAAGCTCCATGCCTCTACTCGTATGTATTAGTGTGGTAGAAGTAAACCAACATCTCACAAGATAGACATGTATTACCACAATGTATATGGACCTGTGGGAAACGGCTACATCGGGCAAAGAGGGCGTTGTATCTGTCACATGCGTATGGATACAGCCGAGACACGTGGTTAAGAGGGATACTACAGAAAAAAAACAACGGTATTATGTGGCGATAGAACCAGGGGACCTAATTCGTGATGACCCACCATGTACGGGAGTGATTCTGCACCCTCGTCAACAGGGCGTCGGAGGTTTAAAGGGTGTTCATTCTCTCGCTTTTCTATTTCCGAGTCGTCATAGGGTCACCAAGTAACAGTAAAGAACACGAAACTACTACTACCAAGGCCTCTATACACCACAAGGCAGTTTCGAATATAATATACACAACTATAATCAAGTCATCACAGTATTCAACTAACCCGTTCTCATAGACATAGAGGAGAGAGGTGAGCACCGAGGCCAGTTGGGGGAGGTGTACCTTTTACTTAACATCTATCGGGTCATACACCGACGAGTGTTTAGCTATATTTATCATATAATAATACCCGTGAACACAACAAGCTTCCCCGGATCAGTCTTAGGCTTCTCATATAACATGACATATCACGTACCCGCTCACCTGACCAGCAAAGTTATCGCTTCTCAGAGCAGACATTTACACTTTCATTAATTCTTCTGCCTGGCCAAAGGGAGTCTTTGCATCTTTCCGCAGAAACCTAGTTCCAAAGCTAATATATGTTTTTCAATGTGTCGGCTCATTACCACATTTCACATCCTGACAAAAGTACAGGTTCTATGTTCCACTCCAACAGTCAAATAAGAAAAAAATGTTAGCCAAATTATTAAAATGTTGGCCAAATATAGAAATATATCGACCAGACGTATAAAGTATAGTAAAATATGTTAGCCAAACTTATAAAACTCGGGGTCAAAATAAGAAATATCTCAACCAAGCGTATAAGAAATAGGAAAAAGGCTAGTCAAACTAATGAAAATGTTGGCCAAATACAGAAATATCTCGACCAACTTATAAAATTGTAGGAAAAATTGTTAACCAAACTGACAAAACTGTTAGCCAAAATAAGAAACGTCTCGGCCAACTTATAAAATGTAGGGAAAATTGTTAGCTAAACTGACAAAACAGTTGGTCAAAATAAGAAACGGCTCGACTAACATTGTAAAAAGTAGGAAAAATTGTAACCAAATTAATTTAAAAAGGTGACCAAAATAGGAAATATCTCGACCAAACTTATGAAAAGTAGGAAAATTGTTCGTCAAATGTGACAAATATTGGGCAAGTAGGAAATCATGTTAGCCAAATAGGAAAAATATCGATCAAACTTATAGATGTCTCGTCCAAACTTATAAAATGTATGAACATTTGTTAGCCAAAGGTGAAAAATATTGACCAAGTAAAGAAATATCTCATCCGAATTTATAACAAGTAAGAAAACATGCTAGTAAATCAAGAAATATGTCGACTGAAGTTATACAATAGGCGAACGATGGACAAACTTATAATATGTCGACCTTTATAAGAAAATGTATTACCCAAATTAGGAAAAAATATTGACCAAGTTTTCAAATACCTCGACCAAACTTACAAAAAGTAGGAAAATATGTCGACTAAAGTAGGAACATTGTTAGCCAAAGATGAAAAATATTGGTCAAGTAAAGAATATCGCATCCAAACTTTAAAATGTAGGAAACTTTATTAACCAAATGAGAAAAATATCACCCAAGTGAAGAAAAAGTTACAGAAAACTTATAAAACTTAGGAAAATGTGTTAACCTAATGAGAAAAATATCGACCAAGTGAAGAAAAAAGTTACACAAAACTTATAAAACTTAGGAAAATGTGTTAACCAAATGGGAAAAATATTGGCCAAGTGGAGAAATATCTCAACCATACTTATGAAAAAGGAGGAAAATGTGTTAACCTATTGAGAAAATATCGCCCAAATGAAGAAAAATATTACACAAAACTTATAAAACTTAGGAAAATGTGTTAATCTAATGAGAAAAATATCGCCCAAGTAAAGAAAAAAGTTACACAAAACTTATAAAACTTAGGAAAATGTGTTAACCTAATGAGAAAAATAGTGAACAAGTAAAGAAAAACATACACCAAACTTCTGAAAAGTAAGAAAATTTGTTAACCAAATGGGAAAAATATTGGCCAAGTGGAGAAATATCTCAACCATACTTATGAAAGGAGGAAAATGTGTTAACCTAATGAAAAATATCGCCCAATTGAAGAAAAAAAGTTACACAAAACTTATAAAACTTAGGAAAATTTGTTAACCAAAAGGGAAAAATATATGGGCTAAACTGAAATATGTTTACCGAAGTAAGAAAATGTGTTAACCAAATGGGGAAAAATGTTGGTCAAAACATGAAACATCTCGACCAAACTTATAAATATCTTGTGTAACTTATAAAAATGTAGGAACAAATATTGCTTCTGTAGTTATGTCAAACGTGTCTTGAACTGTTATCTGAACAGACATTTCACAAGACATATTCATCAACGTCAACACTTTTCCTCTTTTACATTACCGAAAGCTTCAGCTTATCAGTCCAGAGTATCCACTAAAGAAGCACTTATGCATACTAATCACCCAGCTCTTCACACTCTTGGTTTTTTTTTTTCTTTTCTAACACAAAGTGTCTCTGTCTTTCATAGATAGCTTCACAACTTTTTCTATGTAGCACCACTAACAACTCCAAACCTTCGTTGCACATGAGCTCTAATGAAACATTCATAACAACATTTATGGCAATGCAATCTGTGGCTCCATCTGGGATAGTTTCAATATCATCTGAGTATTCGTCAGCAAAGATCCACTTCCCATGGCTGACATCTTCAACTTCTATACCACAATGTCTGCTACACTAACCTTCCATTGGTCCATCTTTCAATAATACAAAGAGTGTTCTCGAAGTCTAGCTAACATAACATTGCTTACTTTGTCCACCTCTATCACAATTTGTCATTTCACAGCTGCAATAGCGGCAAGTCTGCAACCAACCAACAGTGTCTGTTATGAAGTCGACCTTTCTTAAAGCCACGTCTGCCTTGAATACCCTCTACCACAGCGTCTAACCGACTTTCAACGTTTCATACCAAATAACATTAACATTCTCTTTTATTACAGAACAGCTGATTTTCTGCTGACTAGGCAGATTTTCCAACCTCGTGGAGATAAATCATAGGCCCCATAACCTACTAGGCGCTATTCTAGACAACGAATATGGTCATCGACCAGCACCCCTAGGCAGAACTTGAAAAAACAACAGAGCTTGGGTTATTGAGACGAATGAGTTGCATTCCTTGGACTACCAGAACGACATCAAACACAACAAACTCTTTCTTACTAACCCTAACCCTAAGTATACATCAACTAACCCTAACCCTAACCCTAACTATACAACAAACTCTTTCTTAAGAGACATAGATACACACCAGTGTTTGAAATGAAAAAGTTAAATTTATGTGATTACATTTTAATTAAAATTTAAAAATAATAAATCGCAATTTTATTGCGCAAGATGTAAGTTTGATATATGTCCTATACCTAACTTATACCTATACTTACCCTATATCTGTATATTAAGTGAAGCGCGCAATAAAATTGCGATTTATTATTTTTAAATTTTAATTAAAATGTAATCACATAAATTTAACTTTTTTTATTTTAAACACTGGTGTGTATCTATGTCTCTTAAGAAAGAGTTTGTTGTATAGTTAGGGTTAGGGTTAGGGTTAGTTGATGTATACTTAGGGTTAGGGTTAGTAAGAAAGAGTTTGTTGTGTTTGATGTCGTTCTGGTAGTCCAAGGAATGCAACTCATTCGTCTCAATAACCCAAGCTCTGTTGTTTTTTCAAGTTCTGCCTAGGGGTGCTGGTCGATGACCATATTCGTTGTCTAGAATAGCGCCTAGTAGGTTATGGGGCCTATGATTTATCTCCACGAGGTTGGAAAATCTGCCTAGTCAGCAGAAAATCAGCTGTTCTGTAATAAAAGAGAATGTTAATGTTATTTGGTATGAAACGTTGAAAGTCGGTTAGACGCTGTGGTAGAGGGTATTCAAGGCAGACGTGGCTTTAAGAAAGGTCGACTTCATAACAGACACTGTTGGTTGGTTGCAGACTTGCCGCTATTGCAGCTGTGAAATGACAAATTGTGATAGAGGTGGACAAAGTAAGCAATGTTATGTTAGCTAGACTTCGAGAACACTCTTTGTATTATTGAAAGATGGACCAATGGAAGGTTAGTGTAGCAGACATTGTGGTATAGAAAGTTGAAGATGTCAGCCATGGGAAGTGGATCTTTGCTGACGAATACTCAGATGATATTGAAACTATCCCAGATGGAGCCACAGATTGCATTGCCATAAATGTTGTTATGAATGTTTCATTAGAGCTCATGTGCAACGAAGGTTTGGAGTTGTTAGTGGTGCTACATAGAAAAAGTTGTGAAGCTATCTATGAAAGACAGAGACACTTTGTGTTAGAAAAGAAAAAAAAAACCAAGAGTGTGAAGAGCTGGGTGATTAGTATGCATAAGTGCTTCTTTAGTGGATACTCTGGACTGATAAGCTGAAGCTTTCGGTAATGTAAAAGAGGAAAAGTGTTGACGTTGATGAATATGTCTTGTGAAATGTCTGTTCAGATAACAGTTCAAGACACGTTTGACATAACTACAGAAGCAATATTTGTTCCTACATTTTTATAAGTTTACACAAGATATTTATAAGTTTGGTCGAGATGTTTCATGTTTTGACCAACATTTTTCCCCATTTGGTTAACACATTTTCTTACTTCGGTAAACATATTTCAGTTTAGCCCATATATTTTTCCCTTTTGGTTAACAAATTTTCCTAAGTTTTATAAGTTTTGTGTAACTTTTTTTCTTCAATTGGGCGATATTTTTTCATTAGGTTAACACATTTTCCTCCTTTCATAAGTATGGTTGAGATATTTCTCCACTTGGCCAATATTTTTCCCATTTGGTTAACAAATTTTCTTACTTTTCAGAAGTTTGGTGTATGTTTTTCTTTACTTGTTCACTATTTTTCTCATTAGGTTAACACATTTTCCTAAGTTTTATAAGTTTTGTGTAACTTTTTTCTTTACTTGGGCGATATTTTTCTCATTAGATTAACACATTTTCCTAAGTTTTATAAGTTTTGTGTAATATTTTTCTTCATTTGGGCGATATTTTCTCAATAGGTTAACACATTTTCCTCCTTTTCATAAGTATGGTTGAGATATTTCTCCACTTGACCAATATTTTTCCCATTTGGTTAACAAATTTTCCTAAGTTTTATAAGTTTTGTGTAACTTTTTTCTTCAATTGGTCGATATTTTTCTCATTAGGTTAACACATTTTCCTAAGTTTTATAAGTTTTCTGTAACTTTTTTCTTCACTTGGGTGATATTTTTCTCATTTGGTTAATAAAGTTTCCTACATTTTAAAAGTTTGGATGCGATATTTCTTTACTTGACCAATATTTTTCATCTTTGGCTAACAAATGTTCCTACTTTAGTCGACATATTTTCCTACTTTTTGTAAGTTTGGTCGAGGTATTTGAAAACTTGGTCAATATTTTTTCCTAATTTGAGTAATACATTTTCTTATAAAGGTCGACATATTTATAAGTTTGTCCATCGTTCGCCTATTGTATAACTTCAGTCGACATATTTCTTGATTTTACTAGCATGTTTTCTTACTTGTTATAAATTCGGATGAGATATTTCTTTACTTGGTCAATATTTTTCACCTTTGGCTAACAAATGTTCATACATTTTATAAGTTTGGACGAGACATCTATAAGTTTGATCGATATTTTTCCTATTTGGCTAACATGATTTCCTACTTGCCCAATATTTGTTACATTTGACGAACAATTTTCCTACTTTTCATAAGTTTGGTCGAGATATTTCCTATTTTGGTCACCTTTTTAAATTAATTTGGTTACAATTTTTCCTACTTTTTACAATGTTAGTCGAGCCGTTTCTTATTTTGACCAACTGTTTTGTCAGTTTAGCTAACAATTTTCCCTACATTTTATAAGTTGGCCGAGACGTTTCTTATTTTGGCTAACAGTTTTGTCAGTTTGGTTAACAATTTTTCCTACATTTTATAAGTTGGTCGAGATATTTCTGTATTTGGCCAACATTTTCATTAGTTTGACTAGCCTTTTTCCTATTTCTTATACGCTTGGTTGAGATATTTCTTATTTTGACCCCGAGTTTTATAAGTTTGGCTAACATATTTTACTATACTTTATACGTCTGGTCGATATATTTCTATATTTGGCCAACATTTTAATAATTTGGCTAACATTTTTTTCTTATTTGACTGTTGGAGTGGAACATAGAACCTGTACTTTTGTCAGGATGTGAAATGTGGTAATGAGCCGACACATTGAAAAACATATATTAGCTTTGGAACTAGGTTTCTGCGGAAAGATGCAAAGACCCCCCTTTGGCCAGGCAGAAGAATTAATGAAAGTGTAAATGTCTGCTCTGAGAAGCGATAACTTTGCTGGTCAGGTGAGCGGGTACGTGATATGTCATGTTATATGAGAAGCCTAAGACTGATCCGGGGAAGCTTGTTGTGTTCACGGGTAATATTATATGATAAATATAGCTAAACACTCGTCGGTGTATGACCCGATAGATGTTAAGTAAAAGGTACACCTCCCCCAACTGGCCTCGGTGCTCACCTCTCTCCTCTATGTCTATGAGAACGGGTTAGTTGAATACTGTGATGACTTGATTATAGTTGTGTATATTATATTCGAAACTGCCTTGTGGTGTATAGAGGCCTTGGTAGTAGTAGTTTCGTGTTCTTTACTGTTACTTGGTGACCCTATGACGACTCGGAAATAGAAAAGCGAGAGAATGAACACCCTTTTAAACCTCCGACGCCCTGTTGACGAGGGTGCAGAATCACTCCCGTACATGGTGGTCATCACGAATTAGGTCCCCTGGTTCTATCGCCAACATAATACCGTTGTTTTTTTTTCTGTAGTATCCCTCTTAACCACGTGTCTCGGCTGTATCCATACGCATGTGACAGATACAACGCCCTCTTTGCCCGGATGTAGCCGTTTCCCACAGGTCCATATACATTGTGGTAATACATGTCTATCTTGTGAGATGTTGGTTTACTTCTACCACACTAATACATACGAGTAGAGGCATGGAGCTTGAAATGGGGAAACGGTAGCCGTGAGCATAAAAGGAAAGAAAAAAATGTCTGATAGGAGGTGGCTTTAAAGCGTTGGAACAAGAATCGCTGTGATGAAGGTTGTCTTTTGCAAATTGGAAAACATACTGACTAATATAAAGTTGACAACTGTAATGAGAAATAAAAGGAGTGTTTAAGTGCTACATAGAGCCTGTACTTTTGTATGACTGTGAAGCGAGGTCAGTGAGCAGACAAGCTGAAATGCCTCTAATGCCAGTGGCGTTGTGGATTCTGAGATATAGTTTTTAAAAAGTTCACTAGACAACCGCATGAAACTCCCTCCAAATACTACAAGGCAACATGACAAAACATACAACGTAGCAGACACATAGATACTATACCAGCTCTGTAAGGCAACATACTTTGATAATGTAGACATAACGGCCGCTTTCTAATAATACTGCACAAATCTATAAGCAGTGGTAAACCCGTATACACAGATACACGATACTTTCCTAAAGTAGACTCTAGCCATGTTCGCTGTGCAGCTATATAGAGGCATGGCTGAGTTGATGTGAAATATTTTTGGTTATTTTTACACCCGGATGTAATAGGCGACAAGTCACAACACAGCTACGATGCGCTGACAAGGGTGCCCTTATCAACTTCACATACTGGTCAATCTATATAAACCACCCAATAACATAGTACACCATCCGTCTTCAAGCCACAAGCGTTTTCAATGTCACAAGAATAACGAACTACTGATATTTAAGATCAGAGTGGCACATGCTGATACTGTTTGTGATATCTCCTACTCATACCACCTGTTTTAACTAAATAAGGACACATACACCTAGCCCATAATCTCCAATCGGCAATTATGAGAAAAAATCGAGGGTAGTGTTATTGATTTTTACTGCATGTCCCGACAATAGGTGTTAATCTTTTAATCCCCTTCCAACCTTTATATGACCATTTATTAATATCGCGAACTATTTGCAATGGCGGAGATATAAGAAATATTATTAACCTGACTTGGTCATTACGAGGATGATAATCCCATGGATTAGCCGTTATGAAAATGAGTATTGATTTTTGGCAACACCTGTTGAGGTCATATTCTGATTTTTAAGTTAGGTTATATTTTGTGACTCGTAGGTGCAACGGTGAAATCTGCTGCCTGTGTTTTTCAGCAGCGTTGGGACTTGTGGCCGCTGCGACAAGGCCGGACAAAGCGACCCTAACCTCTATGGTTAACTAGACACCCACACGTTGTTGACTGGTAATCTTACCAACGACAAAGTTCCGAGATTCGAACCTGTCACGGCCACGGTGTCTGGGGTACCCCCTAAACATACTCCGCAACCAGCACACCACCTCTACTTTTCTAAACATAACCGGGTTAATAACAACCGAGCTCGAAATCACAACTAAGTAACCAAATATTATCAATATTTCTTATACCACTAGACCACCCCACTGGGATTCGAACCCGATGATAGTGTTTGGAAGCGTTTATCTAGTTACACATACACTCACCCCACCCCTTAACAACGAATATCACAAAGTCATACCCACTAAAACCATCGGCCATCTTTACACTTTCAAAGTTTTCATTTGAAGAGCTGTAACCGGTATGCTGATAGTATTTAAGTCCCAGCCACTATAGATAATAGTAACCCCGTTATAACAAACAGTCGACCCCTTTACAATAGACATATAATGAAAATATCCTTGGTCTTCTGACGACCGACGCCGAAATTATGCGTTGAATGTGTCGGTGGTATACCTCCATGCTTATATTTACCCACTTCTCCACTCGATCACCCTAACTCTTAGCAAGGAACCGACGCATTCATTTAGCCACTTCGCCACTCGCCCACCCCTTTAAAATGTTCAGCAGCACTTCTCCAGCTAATTCTCCGCTCATCTACTCCTTAACAATGAATAACACTAAGCCACGCCCCTTACATCCGTTACTACCGGCCATCTTTACTTTTTTTAAGGTTTTCATTTGAAGAGGTGTAATCTACATGATAGTGTATAGGCCACTACGACACACTACAGATCATATACACGCCATATTTACCTTTTTACTTATTACAATTTTCATATGACACCCGGTGCGCCTCGAGGGTTCGAACCTATAGCTCCACCACCCGCACTCGTCACTGACCCGCCTTGTGGTCACTCAACAATGACCGGCCAATTGGTTAGTACAAGACACTGACTGGGTTCGACCACTCCACGCGACCGATCCGCCGCGACCGCTCCTGCGCCCGCCGACCGCACCGCGCGCCTTTGGTTGTTGTTTAATTTAATTTTTATTGTTTTTTACAATTATTTAAAATATTATACATAAACTCAATTATCTGCCCTTTGAATATATGTCTTTTATTAGAATTATCGACCCTTACATATGACCTAGATACCTACCCTACCCAAACCGCCCCGGTCCCGAGCTGGATTGGGGTCAATCCAGTGAGGTCAGTCCAGAAAGTATAATTAGGAGCAGACAGAAACCCTAACCCCTAACCCTAACCCCTAACCCTAAGCCCTAACCCTAACCCCTAACCCTAACCCCTAACCCTAACCCTAACCCCTAACCCTAACCCTAACCCTAACCCCTAACCATAACCCTAATCCTAAGGATTGGGGCCAATCCTTAGGAGTCAATCCTGATTTCCTAATCAAATACCAGCTAACCCACTACTCAGTGTATCACACATAGTATTAGCAGGAAGTATTGCCAGAGAGAGAGAGAAACACTGGTCCTCCAGCAGTGGCCTGACTTTTCAAAGTAATGATATCCCAAGACAAATAAGGTGCAGGCACGTGTAGGCACACAACTATACACAAACATATGCATTCGTGTAACTAAACTATTCATGGTCACGAAATTGACATCTGTTGTGGTATCCAAGAGGCCACTGCTGCCGATCAGCTTTGATAAAGTCCGATTTGTTCAGTAGAGTCGCACTACCCATAGAAAGTGACTAGATCCAAACCTTCGTGGCTGTCTAAAACCATTGTGTCACAATGATACCAGCACAGCCCTTTTGGGAACAATGGGACGCACGTTTTCACACACAATTCCATGATGTATCCCTTTATAACTGATGTTCTGGCTTGCTTATAAACATTCGATGTTTAACTATCGGAGATCATCAGGCGAACAGATCTGCGTATAAATACATGGATCGCTCGCACTTAGCGACACGCAAACTTAGAAAGCGTGATGTAGTTACTTCTTCTTCTGCGTTCATCCAGAGTTTTTTTTCCGGATGTGATTGCGTTGTGCCTGTTTACAGCAAAGCTGCGTTCTTGCGCCGTTAGGCCGACACATCCGACTTCTGCGGGCATTTATTGACCGGGTTAACCATCCCGGGTGTAGTTGCTATTTTAGTTCAATGCATGTTTATCCACAAAATAGTTTGAAGGGTCAGTCGAAGGTGAATGTACGACACAGCGTAACTGGATAGACATACGCGGCATTATTTTAAACTTGAAACCATACTGGTAGTAACAATATAAAAGCAACGTGCTGACCAACCAACAGAACTTGGACTTACTTCCAAAGAAAACACAGGCAAGAGGACGCGGACCATATCCATCTACATCTGGTATAATGATCGTTACTACGGAAACTAAGATGATTGTTGTCAGCTCCGACATCTCCATCACGACTGCCACAATCCTACTGGATGGTGATGAAAGTGTCGAGTTTATTATATATATATATATATATATATATATATATATATATATATATATATATATATATATATATATATATATATATATATAATATATATAAATGGGTACTGCTTCGTTTTATTGTTCAGCTCAAAAGTCCTATGTGGAAACGTCCACGCATACCTGTATATGTTTTCATCTGTACATCTGTTCAGTCAAATGGCGTGCTTTCGTTTGCAAGAAAAGATATGTGGACAACGACAGTATAATACAGTGTTTAATAACCCTCTTCCCCTGCTGCATGCGTTCTTTCATGCATAGTTTAGTCGCTGACTGAGGTCCAGATGGAATCATTGACGTCAGTGAGTATAAATGTGATTCTCCGAGCACTGCGAACAAAAACAGCCCAAGTGTTCGACTGTTGGCGTTACTGACGCACGAAGAATGAGAACCACCGGTAACATAATGACTAATACACAGATATGTGTGGGCGTGATTGCCTGGCAACGGTTTGAGTAGTACGTACTAATGTTACCTCTACGCACTACAGCAAGAGGGCACTGACAAAGTCCGTCTGTACGTACATAATCATGGTGCTCTGGTTAGTTCCAGTATTTTCCACATCTGTGTTTTCTAGCCGCTGCGGAACACTAGTGCCAATGTCTCTTCCGACCAGCTACCTGCTGGAAAGAGATCCTGTTTCTGCCTCGCCTGTTTTCTACATCCAGTCATGCGTTTACGATAATGTTGACATTACACCAAAGAAGAAAGAAATGCATTAATTTGTAAGGAAAGGGGGGAAAAGCTGCCTCTGCAGCAGGCTCATTATTTGTAACTGACAGCAGCTACAGCTGTTGAAGATATTCCCTGTCAGATTTTCCAATTTCGTTTTTAATCTCCATGTTATATCTTCAACAAAAGACAAACTTGTTCTATTTGATTTTTGTTTTATTTCATAATTTTTTTTTGTGGGCTGCAAAATCTAAAGTGAGTTTATTCTCCTTTCATGTTCAGCTTAACTGGTAGCATGCTATTTTATAAGTTCTAACATGCACATGTACACTTCTGTACTCCCGCCGGCATGCATGTCTTGTCTTTAGTCTTACTGACCATTTTTATGTCAGTTTGTTTATGTATCTTCCTCTCTATATTTTGTGTCGTTCTTATGTTACTTCTTCTTCACCCTTATCCTTTCTCCCTACTTCTCCCTATTCTCCTTCCTCTTCTCACTCCTCTTCTCCGTCCTCTTCTCCCTCCTCTTCTCCGTCCTCTTCTCCGTATCTCTTCTCCGTCCTCTTCTCCGTCCTCTTCTCCCTCCTCTTCTCCGTCCTCTTCTCACTCCTCTTCTCCGTCCTCTTCTCTCTTCTTTTCTCTGTCCTCTTCTCACTCCTCTTCTCCCTCTTCTTCTCCCTCCTCTTCTCCCTCTTCTTCTCTCTCTTCTCCCTCCTCTTCTCCGTCCTCTTCTCCCTCTTCTTCTCCCTCCTCTTCTCCGTCCTCTTCTCCCTCTTCTTCTCTCACTTTCTCCCTCCTCTTCTCCCTCCTCTTCTCCCTTGTCCCTGGTCCCTGACCTTCTTCTTCTTCTTCTTCTTCTTCTTCTTCTTCTTCTTCTTCTTCTTCTTCTTCTTCTTCTTCTTCTTCTTCTTCTTCTTCTTCTTCTTCTTCTTCTTCTTCTTCTTCTTCTTCTTCTTCTTCTTCTTCTTCTTCTTCTTTTACTACTCTGTTGATGTTTCACTCCCAGCATCAAGATGTAAACACAGTTGTGAAATGGATTATTTTTGCACGTCATTCCCCCATGTGATAGTTGTCACAGTCTTACTGCTTATGTATCTTTTGCTTGGACGTCCCTTTGCTCTTGTTATCTCGAGCTGTATGTGAGTGCTGCTACTTTTTATGGAGTGAGTGCTGTTAATCTTTATGGATCGCTGTTTGTGTCGGGGTCATGATAAGTTAGCAAACCATATTACTGTTTTTTTTTTTTAATTTTAAACGAAATCTTACATCAACTAATTTTCCAGTACCATCACCGTCTTTTCTCCGTTGCTAAGGTCTTGCGGACGCGATTCGTGAGGCCGCTTACCTGCGCTCGAAACACAGCTGCGACCGATTTGGCAGCAGACCGTGTCGCGCTGGTTTTAACTTGATTTTATGGGAGCAAGTCGTTCAGAAAACAATGGCAAACTTAGTTAGTCTTTCCTCTTGAGCCTAAGGCGGCGCATAGGGCAGAAGTCATGGCTCTCCATGTCTGGCGGTTCGCTGCTACCTGTTGTAGATCCTGGATGTTCACTTGGCTGTTGAATGAGCCTTCTCAGATGATGGTTCTATGCAGGGTCTCTCTTGGGCAAACTACTTAATGTAAAAACTTGCCAAGACATCAACAACAGCAATACTGGCGTTAACAGCGATGTCCTGTAAATTATTTTTAAAAGTTGCATATCCCTTACAGGACGTTGCAGTCAACACCAGAATTGTTCAGCTGTTGTTGATTTTATTGGCAAGATTACGCTCAGTAGTTTGCCATTACTTTCTGAGCGGCCGGCTCACATACCCCGTAAGTTACCGACGTGATTCGAACACTGCTGATTTTCACCGTCGTCACGTTACTTACGAGAGTATACGAGATTACGGAGAAAAGTCGCTAACCTCTAGGCCAGGAATCCGGCCCATTCGCGATAATAACAGAAAAATATAATGGGCATTTGTTGGAAAGTGTGGACATTCAGTTAGTGCTCAATCATTAAACACACAGGACTGATGTTAAATCTGCTCACCAGAAAGCGCAAGAAATCGTGCAACATATTGTTTGTGGCTTCACAAAGGGGAATGTTAAGAACAATATTCATCCACTGGATTCATGACGACTTCCCACACGCGCCTACGAGGACTAGACAGATACAATAATCTGTATACGTGGTAATTCACTGTGCTTGGATCTACACTATTCTCAAGTTAGATGCATATACTTTACAGGACGATGCAGTCAACACCAGCATTGTTTTAACTGTTGTGATTTCTTGGCAAGTTTACGTTCAAAAGATTGCATTTGCTTTCTGAATAACTTGCCCCCATACAATTTCATTAAAAAAAAACCAACGCAACGCGGTCAGCTGCCAAATCGTGAGCATCTCTTCTTCTTCTTCTTCTTCTTCTTCTTCTTCTTCTTCTTCTTCTTCTTCTTCTTCTTCTTCTTCTTCTTCTTCTTCTTCTTCTTCTTCTTCTTCTTCTTCTTCTTCTTCTTCTTCTTTCGTTCGCTTGAAACATGTCTACAACTGCAATGTCGTCTCTTGTATGAATCTAACAGTCTGTTTTAGTTCATTCAGCGGTCCATAGAGTTTATCTTCCACTGTTGTCTCTCTAGGCCAGAAGGTTCGCCTGGATATGTTGTAGTTTGGGCAATCCTGGAGTATGTGCTCAGCTATCTGCGACGCCAAACCACATGTGCACATGGCTGAGTCACCAATCTTGAATTTTGTATACAAGTGGTTGCGTAATCTATTGTGTCCTGTTCTGAGGCGCAGAAGAATGACCTGTTCTGATCTGTCTATCACGTGGTAGTCGTCTTGAGTAAGGTTTGGTGGCTTTCTGATTGATTTGATCATTCTTTTCTTTTGGTGGTATGTAATAGGCACATCAGGTTGTTCTTCTTTTGCTCCTTCCTTAGCCAATCGATCAGCTCTGTCGTTTCCGGGGACTCCACAGTGGGATGGTATCCACTGTATGGTGATCTTACGCTGACTGCTAAGTTCAGAAAGTAGTGTCCTCAGAACTGGCAATTTCCCAGACAGGAGCGCCTCTATTACGGATTTTGCATCTGTCAATATCACTGCAGGTTGTACACCATGGCTGGTATTTTGTAATTTCTCTGTGGCTATCTTGATTGCCTCAATTTCAGCATCATAGTTATGGCAGTACTTTCCTGTTAGAATTCTGGCCGTGTCTCTAGTATTATTTGGGTATTCTATGTACACTCCCGCTCCTCCATTTCGAACAGCATTTTGTGCTGACCCATCTGTGTAGACTCGGATCCAGAGGTCCTGTGGGTATTCATCATCAAGGAAGCTGAGAGTGGCTGTTCTGCGCTGTACACTGTTCTGTTCTTCCTTGTCCAATATTCCTCTCACTTTTGACTGGATTTGTAGCGATATTCTATGCTCATCTTTCCACGGGGTTCGCTCTGGAATAGTTGTCAGGGGGATACCAACTGTGGGAAGATCGATGAATCTTGAATTTTGTATACATGTAGTTGCGTAATCTATTGTGTCCTGTTCATAGGCGCAGAATAATGACTTTTCTGGTCTGTCCATAATGCGGGAGTCATCTTGAGCAGGGTTTGGTGGCTTTATGATTGATTTTATCATTCTTTTCATTTAGTGGTATGTAACGGGCACATCAGGCTGTTCTTCTTTTGCTCCTTCCTTAGCCAATCGATCAGCTCTGTCGTTTCCGGGTATTCCACAGTGGGATGGTATCCACTGAATGGTGACCTTATGCTGATTGCTAAGTTCAGAAAGTATAGTCTGTCCGGATACGAATGCCATCATTCACGATGAATTATTTTGAAAACGCTCTGTTGCATCGTTATGAAATTTTTCCTGCCGTCTTATATTTACCCAACCCAAGGAATATGTCTTTGTTAGGTACAAAAACAACTTAAATCATCGAAAGCGGCAACATTTCTTTGATGTTTTGGTAAAAAATTAGTGATTTCTCGCTAACAACCTTGTTTTACAGAAATGAATGCCCCGCCAATTCAGATGACGACACAAGGCGTATCCGGATTCGCATGGGAGTGGGTGCAATAAAAGAAGTAGCTTAAAAGTCGACAGGGTCGACTGCATTGCACCGGGTTTGTATCCCATATGGCTCAGTCTCTTTCCGCAGCGCGGAAAGCGTCGCACAAAGCACGAACTCCGTATCTCCAGCGACGACCCTCGGGAGTCTCCGAAAATATGCACTAGTGAAATGAAGGACGCGGCCCGGAATCGAACTTACAACCTTCGGAGCCCGAGTCAGACGGCTTGACCACTTCACCACGGAGAATCCCGAGAGGGGTGCAATGTGTAATATTAGTAAAGACAGAGAATTTACGGAGGCATGGGGTAAATAATGTGTAAATTGCCAGGAAAGTAGAAGTAATATATTTATTATCTAATTTTTCACTTCCTTCTTGTTTCTTCAGCTGCTGCTTAATAATTGTACACACGTATTCATGTTACTCGGATGCATTTAGCTTTTTATATTGAGTTCGTGAAAGCTTCCAAATAGCTGTGCGTTTTTCGTTTGGAGTGACCAGAAATGATACCGCAATTTAGTCATCATGTGTCCATTTTTAAAGGATCTGTTCAGCTGTCTGTAGTTTGTTCACACGTACACATGGGTGACAGACCCGCTTTGAGTCTTCGTGACATATTGTCTACTCTGCTGTTTACAGTTCAGAGACGGAACATGATTACCTGTTTTGCACTATGAAAATAGTTGTCAGTGTCTCTTTAGTGGGCTTTCTTCTTAACGACCAAGATGTTGGTCCTCTTTTCATTGAAGTTTATAGATTGATTCGTATGCACGTGTGTTGTCCACTAATTTGACAACGTGTTTGCTCTCACGTTTCTTGTTATGCCACAATATGTCAGTTTCCACAGCAATATTACTCTTCTGTTGGTATTCAATGCGTTTAGTGTGTGTGTGTGTGTTTTTTTTTTTCAATACCAGTTGTTTGTCACCGCTGAGGGCTTGCGGAATTGAAAATTCATCACTGTGGAATACAAACTGTTGCCATTGACATTGTGCTGATGCTGTAATGTTTAGGGCCTGCAATTCGTCTGAATAGTTGGCGCAAAATATCCAAGTTAGCGTGGACGTGGATTAAAGTCTGCGATCTGCTCATACCTTAATCTGTGTCGGACGATTCCAGTAGGTTGATGACTGCTCTCGGTTGCAAAAAATTCAATCCATCCTTTCTCCAATAGTCGTCTTCCTCTTTCAACACATGGTCGTCACATTTTCCAGTAACTTTTACCAATATTTAATAGCGCGAACTGGATTAGTATCTTGACGTCAGACAATTTGAATATAGTATTGTCAGGCTTATAAAAAACATACATTGGAAACAACAAGCTGCCATAAGAATTGATAATGAAGTGGGACTATATCAACCTATTAAGAGAGGTGTTAGGCAGAGATGTGTAATGTCTCCAGATCTTTTTCCCCTATGCAGTGAAAATATTTTCAGGAATGTAGAAGATATAAATGGAATCCCATTGGAGGACGAAACATCAATAACATTACATATGCAGATGATACAGTATTGATTGCAGACAATGCACAAGATCTACAAAAATTAGTAGACGCAGTTGTTGTACACAGTGAGCAGCTGAGGTTGGAATTAAATTGTAAGAAGACACAGGTTATGGTCGTCACTAGGAAGAACGAAGTACCACAATGTAATATACAAATAAATGGGAATATTCTTCAACAAGTGAATGGGTACAATTATCTCGGAACAGTCTTAACATCTGATGGGAGATGCTGTCACAAAAATAAAACACCGCGTTTAACCAGTTGATTACTATAGAGACTTTCTGATTAACCGGCCTATCTGCAAAGCCAAAACTATTTTAACTAACAGAAAAAACAAATTGGATGTCAAAATCCCCAGGACGGTCAAAAGTTGCAGCTGCACGTGTTTACATCTGGTCGACAGATTAGGAACATTCGGTGGTGAGTGAGACAAATCCCTGCATCGCTTTGACAGTTTATCAACATTCGAATACAGATAGAACCCGTCAGATCCTGGTTTACAATCAGATGTCAACCATCACAGGTCGGGCAAAGTTAACAGCTGCAGATGTGTAGGGGAAGTGAGTGAGATGACTCAATACACCACTTTGATAGTTTATAAACAGGTCGGATTGAAAGCGGAAGTACTCAGCTCGGGAGAAAAACAGTCCGCTGTCATTTAGAGTTTCCGGACATCAAGCAGATTGGCAGCTTGTTATTGAAAACTGTTGTTGGGATCATACAGTAACTCGATAGCTTGTTGGGGATGTCAAAACAAGTGATGACAACTCTGACATTGATTGAGCCAGGGAGGATAGATTCTTGACAATGGATGATATGCCCAAATAACACCTGTGTGGACATAATGAATACCGTCACGTGACCAATTTTAGGTTTTGCCATAAACCATGATTGGGAGAAACAGTGTTGACCAAAATCGTGGATTAGGATGGACGTGTTTTTGGGAGAGCTCTACAGTGTTAGATTAATTTAAAATTAACTAGCATGTGTCGTTATGGCAAAGTGTAGCAGCCATCCCGGAATGAGGCGGTTTTGCCTAAGGTTCCATACCAGTTACGAGGAAGTTCAACACTGGGTTTGATGAAGTGCAACGTCAATTAGACATAACACCAGTTGGACACAAAAATGTTTCTTACAAAAAAGGAATAACGTCCGAGAAGAAAGATGGTTCACCTAAGATGGGTGATGATTGTTGAATGCATCACACAGCATAAGAACATTGGTACCTAAACAAGAACATTAAATATAATAGTCACATGGTGTGATATATTCTAGTGAAATAGTTCAAAAGACCTGATACCTGAACCTAGATAGACACTAGTTAGGTTCAAGTATATTAACAATAACAGTGATACCTAAATACTCACTACAAAGGATTTGTGCATTCTTTAAGAACGATAGGAAATTATGTGCATTGGGCAACCGGTTCCATGATCAGCTGTAATTTACAAACAGTATCTATTTCGGATGATCAGGAAGATGGATTACCAGGTAGCTACAGATGACAGTCGGTGTCCGGCAGGAGAGATACAGTACCGGGTGAGGTGGACTTGTTCTGACTTAACGTGCTGTGGTGTGTCCTTGCAAGGATGAACTGACTATGCTATTATCTGAGAGTCCGATCCTACACACTTTATAGAACACATTACACATTTTCTTCGCATACACGTCTCATATACGTTACACTTTTCTTTTAATAAATTAATCTTTATTAATTTTTAGAAGCAAGAGTTGTTGAATATGTTGCGTTGGGGAAGTATGAGAGGGGGCATAGTACGACAGTGAGAGAGTGATAGGAAAAGGTGTCCATGGGCTGATGGAGTGTGTTGGACGGAAGCTGGTGGATTCTCCAGGATATTGATAGGAAAGAAAAATTATAATGTGGGTGTTGACTCTTCTCACTCCAGGGACGACACTTTAAAGAAGGACACGACATTATTGGGGGCTCGATAACGGGATCTTTGGACAGCGGGATCACTCGTAAACGGGATCTTTGGACAGCGGGATCCCTCGTAAACCAGGATCCTTGGATAGCGGGATCTCTCGTAAACGGAATCCTTTGACAGTGGGATCTTCTGACAACGGGGTCTTTTGACACGGGATCCTTAGTTATAAAACAGAGATATCATATTGGAGAATCCAGCTAGAGTGAATGTGGATAGGGGTTAGGACACATATCTTATCTGTTCACACTTCACACGTCTGCATAGGTCTGTGGTCCTGATTCTACTCTTGTCACTGAGTGAATGTGCTGTGTGTGGTAATATCTAGATTTATAGTACTTGGTCATATATCTGTATAGTAATTTGCAGTTATATTGTACTCGACCTGCTAGCTTACCTCTCTGAAATGGCCACTCCGAAACTAACCACTGCAGAATTAAAGGAAAAGGGGAAGAAATGGGATTGGCGGGTTCTGCTCTAACGGATTACATACAGGAAGTGGAGAGAGAGAGTTTCGTCAAGCAGAAAGGGAAGATCGAAAGGCTGAGTTGGAATTGAGAAGGATGGAGTTGGAACAAGAAGCTAGGAAGTTGGAAGTTGAGGAAGCTGCTAGGAAACGGGAAGCGGAGCAGGAGGCTCAGAAAAGGGAGCACGAGTACCGGATGAGGGAACTCGAGTTGAAGAGTCAATCTAATGGGAAAACTGAGAGAGCAGTTGGAGGTTCCTCCATCCCAGGCTCAACCCCAGTAGGTGGACATGGTTACCATGCTATGAAGTTTCCTCTAGCTATCTACGAGGAAGACAAGGAGATCATTGACCAGTACCTTCAACGCTTCGAGGCAATGTCTGTTGCTATGGGTCTGGAGCGTAACAAATGGAATCTCAAGCAATCCAAGGGATTACCCGGGACCGGCTACGAGGTCTATTCTCGCCTACCACCAGTACATGAGAACAATTATGACGAATTGAAGAAGGCTCTGCTGAAACGATTCGAGGTTATGTCACATACATACCGGAAAAAATTTCGAGCAGCGAAACGAGAACCGGGGGAGTTGTTTGCCGCCTACAGTTTGCGTCTAAAATCCTATCTCTATAAGTGGATGGATTTGGCTGGGTTCGCACATGACTATGAGAGTCTGGAAGAGCTCATGGTGGTCGACCAGCTGAAGAAGCAAATGTTAAAACCTCTCAGGACATTCCTGGGAGAACAAGGAGCGGAACGTATTGACATCGTGACAAAATTAGCAGAACGGTTCGTCGAGGTACATGGGGAGGCAGGGGAAAACCATTCCACCAACATCAAAAGTCAGGAGAAACAGGACAGGAGGAAAGCCAAAAATTCAGGAACCAAAAAGGGGAACCTTATGTAAAAACCTCAGAGTTGGAAAACTCATGGAGGAGGTATTTAGGGTGTTCCACTTTAACCACATACATACCAGCTCTTACCACCCTCAAGCCAATGGACAAGTAGAGCGTTTCAACGGCACGTTGATGACAATGCTCAGGAAACTGGCACAGGAAAAACCTGATAGGTGGGATGAATATATCCCAGCAACACTTTTTGCCTATCGGGAAGTGCCTCATGGCTCAACAGGACTACCACCTGCTACGTTGCTGTTTGGTCGTCCAATCAAAGGACCGTTGGAAGCCATGTTGAGGAGTTGGACTGAAGAGGAGACGTCAGAATAGGTGATCTCCTCCTATAAATACGTGGAGGAACTGAAAGAAAAACTCCACAAGGGATGGACTCTGGCAAATCAAAACTTGAAAAAGGCCAGAAAAAGACATGTGGCTTACTATAACCGTAGGTCTAAAGACAGATCTCTGGAGGTGAGAGACAAAGTCTTGTTGCTACTCCCAACGGGAAACAACAAACTGGAGATAGGTTGGCAAGGACCATTTCCCGTGGAAAGGGTGATATCCAGAACCAACTATCAGATCCGGATCCGGGGAAAGTCGAAGATTTTCCATATCAATCGCCTCCGGAAATACGAGGAGATACCCGGAGACAAAGCAGCTCACCTCATGGCAATGGCAGTTGCAGTGGAGACTGAAGTGGGAACCAATGAGGGCAGGGAATATCCCTTGGTACACCATGAAACCTATAGGGATGTACAAGTAAACCCTGATCTGACTTCCCAGGAGAGGGAAAAGATTACCCAGGTTCTCGAGTCTCATAAGGAGATACTGACTGATAAACCAGGACGAACGAGGTTGGTTGAGTTCGAGATGACTTTGACCACACAGGAGCCTGTTCGCCAAAAGGTTTACCCAGTGCCATTCTCTAAAGAAAAGGCCCTGGAAGAGGAAATACATAAACTGTTGGAGGATGACCTGATTGCACCATCCACATCCCGATACAATGTGGGGGTAGTTTTGTTACGCAAACCAAGTGGAGAACACCAGTTGTGTATAGATTACCGACTTCAGAACAGTCATCCACAATTTCAGGTGGAACCTTTGCCGAATCCAACTCAGTTATTTGCTAGGCTCCATAAGGCTCGGTACTTTTCAAAGGTGGATCTGAGTCGGGGGTACTATCAGATACCAGTCAAACCGGAGATTCGACCACTGCTGGCCATCAGTACACCCAGTGGACACTACGAATTCAAGGTCATGCCCTTTGGACTCAGTAATGCACCTAGTGTGTTTACTCGCATGATGAGGACTTTACTTGATCCTTTACAGGATCCGTCCATCATCTCATTCATGGATGATATTCTGATTTCTAGTGACAGCTTGGATGACCACTTGCAATCCTTGGAGAGAGTTTTTAATAGGCTCAGGGAAGCAGGGCTTACCGCTCGCCCAACCATGTGCATGATTGGTTATCAGACTCTGGAATTTCTAGGTCACACCATCACTCCAGGACACATTGTCCCAGAAGAAAAGAACCTGGAGAAAATCAGAAGTGCTCGAAGGCCAAAAACGAAGAAGGATTTGCGATCCTTTCTCTCGTTGTGTGGGTTCTACCACAAATTTATCCCACATTTCACTGAACTGGGAGCTCCATTGACGGAAACCTTGACAAAGGGATTCCCGGACCAAATCATCTGGACATCAGAATGTGAGACTGCCTATAGCCAGTTAAAGGAGGCCTTGGTCAGCAAACCTGTATTACAGCTCCCTGACCTTTCCAAACCATTTGTGTTGAGAACGGATGCGAGTGGGATTTGGGATTGGGGCAGCTCTATTACAGGAAGGGAAAGACGATGCTTCTGATTTGAAACCTGTGGCATACGCAAGCAAGAAACTACTCCAGGCTGAGAGAAATTATTCGACCGTCGAGAGAGAGTGTTTGTCTCTCGTATGCGCCGTGCAAAAATTCCAGCCATATTTGTATGGAGTTCAGTTTCGGGTCCAGTAGGATCATCAGCCCTTGATGTTCCTGGCTACTTCTCAGAAGCTCAACGCCCGTTTGATGCGGTGGTCGTTGTTACTTCAACCATACAATTTCACAGTGGAGTATATCCCTGGGAGGGAAAATGTTGGAGCGGACTTCTTGTCAAGACACCCAGCTCCTGAAGAAGAGGAATGAATCATCTAGATCGAACGTACAGTGGAGAACAGTGAGATGGACTACTCTCTTAAGAGGGGGCCTATGTCATGAAAACCACTGTCGTTAGCAATAAGATGATGCAATTTACAGAGACTGTCTGTATGCACAGCTGCAGTTGTTTACAACAAGTGGCAGGTAGATCAAACGGCACCGCTGACCTTGAGAATTCTTGGATAGACAGAAAATATGTCAAGGTTAATTTGCCGACCAGCGGAATCAAAGACAGACGCTAGCTGTGTTGGTTGTCATAAAAAGGGGAAACTACTTGTGACATTGGTTTAACAAAAGGGAGAGAAGATTCCTGAAATGGATAATCTGCCCTGGAACCATCTGATGTTTTGACATCAAAGGAACGTCACTGGAATAACTCAAGGCTCTTGGACAAAAACATGATTTGTTTATAGCTAGTGTAACTCAGACAGTTGACTTAGGCAGACGTGCTTTGGCACTGCAGTTATGGATTTTAATAACATCTACCGTGTGCGGGATTAATTAGATTTAATTTTACACGTGCCTGACATGGCAAAATGTAGATGTGATTTAGTAGAACTGCGGTGTTGTATAAGGTAGAACCTATTGTATAATTAGGCCTAATTAATTTAGGCAGTAGCATGGTTGAAACTAGCTAGAGTGTGATGATTAGCTCTGTTAGTTGAGAATAGAGTAGTGAAGTGATGATTAGCTCTGTTAGTTGAGAATAGAGTAGTGAAGTGATGATAAGCTCTGCTAGTTGAGAATAGAGTAATGGGGGATAATTGGGAGACGGGGAAATTGTCCAATAGTGGGATCTTCCAGTGGGGTGCTCCCTGGGGGTCCCGCACTCTGTTTGTTGGTTTTTTTTCTTGTCTTGGCCTGATGAAGACATATGTGATGAGCTCATCTGTCCCTGACAGAGTTTGGTTCACTGTATTTTTCTGAGCGAGGCCGGTGGCCCACGCTCATCCAATAGGGATCAGTGACGGGGAGGCTCTCACCAGCTGTGTTATATATTTTACAGGTTCCCTCTGGTTGGGATGAAGAACACAGAAACATTGAAAAATTCCGATCCCGGATATTTTTGGTGCAGGAAGATTGGCCAGCAACTTTCTCACTGGGCCTATGCTAGGAAAAGTTGATAAACATTTGCTCGGTGGAGCTGACTAGTATAAGTATCCCACAGGATAAATATTGAGAATATTATTGAGAATATTTTACACTACCTGTGGACAGCAACATAGTAATGGGTTCTGGTTTTCATACCATTCGTGAATAAACCAGTGGTGATGGATGTTCATTCCACTTATTACTAGAACAGTAGGGATTGATTTTCACACTACATGAAACCAAAACATTGGAGAGTGTTTGTTCCACTTAACAAGGACATCAGAACATTAAAACTTTATCTGGGAAATTAAGAGATCTATTTGAGACTAAGTACAATGACTGTTTTAAGAGTGAAAACTGTAGAACATTTCGTAAGAAGGAAGAATGTAATGTTCATGGGAAAGTGTTCCGCTTTTCACTGTGCAGGAATTGTGGGGTCTCAGTTTCTATAAACTATTAGGAACAGTTTTTTTTAAAGGAAAAACAATAATATCAGTCCCAGACTGTATAGTTGAGTGGGGATCAGACCTCGTGGTTATCAAAGCTCCTGGAGGTGGACACTGTCTGGCGGGAGAGACGCAGCGTTTGGTGAGGTCCATTGTGCTGATTCTTGTGATGTCGTGTAATCCTTGCCATGATGAGTGGACTCTGATTCTGAGCTTTGTGGTCTGAATTCTACATTTACACTAGAATATACAACACACATTTTCTTCGCATACACGTCTCACATACGTTACACTTTTCTTTTAATAAATTAATTGTTATTAATTTTTAGAAGCAAGAGTTGTTGAGTGTTGCGTTGGGGAGGAAAGAGAGGGGGCATGATCAGGTAGAGATAGAAGAGAGATAGATAGATAGAGAGAGAGAGAGAGAGAGAGAGAGAGAGAGAGAGAGAGAGAGAGAGAGAGAGAGAGAGAGAGGTGTCCATGAACCGAAAGAGTGTGGTGGACGGAAGCTAGTGGATTCTCCAGGATATTGATAAGGGGGTAAATATAATGTTGGTGTTGACTCCCCTCACTCCAGGGACGACACTTTAAACGAATTCACGACAATGGCACATGATTGATTGATTGTCAGCTGCTACCTGTCCTTTAATTTTAGCCCACTCAAGTTCTATAGGGTTAAAATGAAAATGGTACGGCAGAAGTCTCAAGCACCCATGACGATGCTCTTCTATCAACTTGTCGATTTGATATTTCTTGCTTTTTGGCGTCTGTTTTACAAGGGACAACAATTCTAGCTAGAAATACGTTTCTGGAAATAGTATGTTTTCCATTCGGAGCCATATCTTTATTTCTCCCTTTGTGCTCGATGTTGTAGGTATTTTGTTTTCTTGGGCAACAACATTGATATCATACATTGTCCATAATTGGACACGACGGTCTATCTAGACATAGAAGCACAGTATTCTCGAGCCAATCTCTAAATACATTACCATTCATCTTATTATGATAATCCCTATTGTCTGGATGCTTTGATAAGAACACGAGTCCAGCATTCTGTTGTAAGCCATTATGCGTATTACCAGCATGGGACATGACCAAAAGCTGTCCTATACTACTGGGCACATATCGCTTTATCTGTCCATCCACTGATTGCCATTCCTTATCACTTGTGTAGTGCGCATTGATCCACATTTCATCCAAATACACTATGCCATAATTTTCTTTGCACATTTCCATTATTTCACGTAGGTATCTGCTTCTCATGGCTCCTAAATGCAGTTGCTCGCAAAGAATATTTCTACCTCCCTTGTACTTTTTAAAAGTGAAGATAATGTCCTTATAATTTTCCACAAATTTGTTTTGGATAGCTCTATGTTATTGTTCTTTCTCAACCAAACCCTAAGTTTTCTTACAGTCACTGTTTCTTTGGCATCCAGCATTTTTATAATGCTGGATAATCCTAGATATAATATCCAAAATTTTTATAATTTTAGGAGTCTCCATGGCGAAGTGGTCAAGCCTTTTGACTCAGGCTCCAAAGGTTGTGGGTTCGATTACGGGTCGCATCCTTCGGTTCAAGAGTTAAATTTTTCGCAGACTTCTGTGGGTCGTCGCTAGAGCTGCGGAGTTCGTGCTTTGTGCGATGCTTTCCGCTCTGCGGAAAGAGACCGAGCCATATGGGATAGAACCCGGTGCAATGAAGTCGATCCTGTCGACTTTTAAGCGACTTTTAAAAGCATTTTTATAATAGCTCGCCATAGGACATCTTTGTCAAAGCTGTCTACAATAACCTTTCTACCTACCGTTTGGTTATTGCGTCGTGGTTTAATTCCAGATTCTTTCACCCATCGACGAAATGACCGTTTACTCAAACCCAATGCATGCACTGTTCTTTTTTCGGAATTTGTAATAGTATAAAACAGTTTCATAGCGATGCTTTGAAGTGTATACACAATTTCGCATTCAATCCCATTGAAAAATATTCGCATATTTCAATGTTAGCGATACGTGGTAAGATTTAAAAAAAAATAATAATAATCAGGTTTCATGAAATAACCCACATTTTGACGAACCTCTGAACACTCCCAGTTTAAACAGCGCGGGGTCTTGTCATAAGGCCAATCCCATGAAAGACGTAAAATGTTCAACATTGAACGCTGATTGTCTGGCTACGGTGTAATACATTTAAAATTATGAACTTAATCTCTGACTCGTAAATTATATACCGCATATAAACAAACATTGAAATCAGCTGTACAATCTCCAGAACAAACATTTTTTTTTTTGATAGGTGGATATGATGATAAGGTTATATGCTAAATCTCATAGTTTTCCCACAGTTGGTTACTGAGATATGGATTTTTATATGGAGGCAAACAAATGTGAATGCACTATTGTGCCCTTAGTACTGGCAATTTCCCAGACACGAACACATCGAGTACTGATTTTGCATCTGTCAATAGCACCACAGGTTGTGTACAATGGCTGGTATTTATTAATTTCTCTTTTGCTATCTTGATTGCCTATTATTGCAGATAAGTCACACACCGAGCGTGTGAGACGTAAGATGGTGCATAATGGTGGAAATGAGCACGTGTTCACATGCACCCACTGTGAACGAACATTTACAGTGCGAATTGGTCCTATCAGTCATATTCGCTACCCCATGGGTAAAAGTTATGTCTTTTTGAAGCACAAACCATCGTCTGTCAAGACGGCAAGGTGCCAATGAATGAATGAATGAATGAATGAATGAATGAGTGAATGAATGAATGAATGAATGAATGAATGAATGAATGAATGAATGATCTTGATTGCCTCAATTTCAGCATCATAGTTGTGGCAGTACTTTGCTGTTGGTACTATGGCCATGTCCCTAGTTTTATTTGGGTATTCTATGTACACTCCCGCTTCCCCATTTCGAACAGCATTTTGTGCTGACCCATCTGTGTAGACTCGGATCCAGAGGTCCTATGGGTATTCGTTATCAAGGAAGCTGAGAGTGGCTGTCCTGCGCTGTACAGTTCTGTTCTTCTTATTCAAATATTCCTCTCACTTTTGTCTGGATTTGGATTGATAGTCTATGTTCATCTTTCCATGGAGTTCGCTCTGGAATAGTTGTTAGGGGGATACCAACTGTGGGCAGATCGATGGTTTCTCTGCAGAGTCGTTGGCCTGGTGGATATAACTGCTTCTTGTAAACCGCCCCGCAGCTAAGTTTTCAATTCTGTTCTTCATAGGGTGGCCTGGCAAGCCGAGTAATCTGTCTGCTTGTATTAGTGTTTTCGTATCTCTGCACTCTCTCAGTGCTTGTGTTCTCCCCATCTTCTCCATCTCCACTATAGGGGTTGATCTCATCGCTCCTGTGGTGACTCTAAGTGCTTGATTTTGCACCTTGTCCAGCTCTTGTAGTGTGGTTTTTGATACCGAACACCACATAGCTGACCCTTATTCCAGGTGTGGTCGTATGCTCTGTTGGTAAACTTTGCTAAGTATTTTTCCACTGGCTCCCCATGTGATTCCACTTAGTTTTCTCGGATTGGCTATTCTCCTACTGGCTTTTGCTACTGTTTTGTTGATGTGCTTTCTCCATGTCAGCCTACCATCAAATGTCACTCCAAGGTATGTTGGTTCTTCATCTTCTCTAAGAGGTATTCCATTTATCTGGATGACCCCTGCCTTTTCTTTTGGAAAGATGGTAAATAGAGTGGTGCTGCACTTGTCAGTGTTTATGCTGACACACAATCTATTTGTCCATGCAAATAATGCATCTCCAGCTCTTTGTAGCATTCTGGTGGTCACTGATGCATGTTCATTTGGGCTCAATAGAACCAGGTCATCAGCGTACATTGCCGCTTTAATTCTACGCGGTAGATTAGCAACAAGATCATTGATGAAGATTAGAAAAAGTGTGGGGAACAAGACTCCACCCTGGGGAACACCGTGACGCAGTAGTACTTTCTTGCTCTTGAGTCCGTCTATCTGTCCTCGGGCTCTTCTGTTTTTCAAGTATGTTTTCACCCATGTGTACATTTTCCCACTCACTTTATAGTTTCTCAGTTTCTTCATCAGACCTTCTTTTCAGACTTTGTCAAAGGCTCTATTTTCAGGTCGCCTGGCTCCACGGGACATTTGAGAAGGATCTCTAGTAGTTGAGGTTGAACATTTTTCGAGGTCTATTTAGAGGTACATTTTCAGATCTATCCATGCATCAAGCACCAGCTTCTTCTCTTGGAATGCATCCTCAATTTCTTGAGAGAGGTAGGCTGTCTGATCTTCCATAGAATGGCACTGCCTAAAGCCAGCCTGCTGTGGCACAAGGATGTTTTTACTTTCAATGTACCACTGCAGTCTGTGATTGATGATGCGCTCCAGTGTTTTGCAGAGACAGCTGGTGAGGCTAATTGGTCTGTAGCTAGAGGCAATGGAACTATCTTTTCCTGATTTTAGGAGGGGTATCATGATTGCTTCTCTCCAGGCTTGTGGGACACTGCCTAAGGTCCAGCTGTTATTGAAGATCTGCAACAGCTTTGCTTTGGTCTTTGTTCCTAGGTTCCTGATCATTTCATTGAAGATACCATCAGCTCCTGGTGAATTTCTCATTTTCAGTTTTGATATGGCTACCACCAGTTCGCTGATTGTAATAGGTGCCTCCAGAACCTCATGTACTGTTTCATTCTGTCTTATATGTTGTCATTTCTCTCGAATCTCTTGTTGTTTCTCTGGACTAATGTCGATATTGTTATCTTGTGCGAATGAGTCCGCAGAATGGTCAGCTGCTTCCTTTCCTGTTTAGATGTTTCGTCCTTATGTAGTGCGATCTTTAAGTTTCTCCCTGTGCCCTCATCGTTAAGATGTTTTATTAAATTCCACAGGTGCCCTCATCGTTAAGATGTTTTATTAAATGTGTCTCTTTCAAAGTTCATTGACTCTGTTTTCTCCTGCCAGCATTTCCGTCTAGCCTGCAGCTTGGCTCTTTGAAATTTGGCTTCTGCGTGCTAGTATTTATTCTGGTGCTCCTGGCTGGGTTTGGCCTCTGCTTGCTTTCTACACACTTCCACATCATTATGCAACTGTTCCAGTTCACTACTCCAGTAGGGTTTATAATGTTTAAGGCTCCACTTGGTACTTTTTCTCGTGCTGCCTGTAGTATGCATTTCCCAAACTCTTCAACTACTTTATTTGTCTTTCTCAGTATTCAGGTTTCTAACCAGTATGTTGGTGCGATGCTTGTACATTGCCCAATCTGCTTTTTTGTAATTCCACCTTGAAAGGGTGCTGCTTACACTTAAAAGCTCATTTTCTACAGTTAGAAAGACTGGCCGATGGTCACTGCCACCAAGATGTTTCCCAACAATTCGTGTAATGTTCCACTCCAGGTCAGGTGAATGAAAAGCCGGGTCACGTGTAGCTGTAGTGTGCCATGATCTCGAGTAGAAGGTATGTGGGTCGGACGGCTTGATAATCAAGATGAATCTATTCTCATCCTGCCAGTGTTCTAGTCTCTCTTTTCTCTGGTCCATGTGATCATAGCCCCAGCTCTGCGAGTGGCTGTTGAAGTGGCCGCAGACAATCATTTTTTTCTTTTAATGATAGTGTGTCCAGTGCCTGTGGGCGGTCACTTGGACGGTAGTAATTGATCAGATGAAGGTCTGTATTGCCTGCCTTAGGTTTAAGTGTCTGATACCCAGCCCCTTCCATTGGGAAGTCGTGATGTTATTTTTATAAGGGTCAGTATCCCACCCTTTTGCCTGCCCTTTCGGTCAGATCGGTAATACTGGTAGCCTCTGATTTTGAAGGCTATATTTTCGTTGAGGTGAGTTTCGTGCAAGCAACATACGCTTACTTTTTCTTGGTCCAAGATGTTTTCTAGTTCTATTTATTTTATTTTCTTGTTGCTGCTGACTCCCTCCGCATTCCCGTGCATTATTTTTAGTCTTTATTTGGTATGGCCAGACGCTCTATTTTCAGGTCGCCTGGCTCCACGGGCCATTTGAGCAGGATCTCTAGTAGTTGAGGTTGAACATTTTCGAGGCATAGGACCCGAAACTGCACATGCCTGGGGGTTCAAAGCAGGTCGAGCACAATTACATTCAGCAGACGTTGTCATATTTCATGGCGTGATTGCGTGACATCCTTATTTCTGTGGTGCGCCTCGTGGCTGGTTGCGGCCGTCTTCAGCACCTTTCCTTTGCTAAAGCAGACTGTGGTCTTACTAGGCAACGGAACATTTGCAGATTATGGGCGGTTGAGAAACTTAATGAATGAATGAGTAGGATGGTGCATGTTTTGTTTGACATGAGATGTTGGCCACATTATCATATACATATGTGTGTGTGTTTGTGTGTGTGTTTGAGTGTGTGTGTGTGTGTGTGTGTGTGTGTGTGTGTGTGTGTGTGTGTGTGTGTGTGTGTGTGTGTACTCATCGCATCATATCAATTTACCAACAACATGCAGCATAGAGGGATCTGGTTAAACTTCACATGAAGTGTAATACGGTATCCAACTTCCTTATAGGGGTAGGGTGCGTGGTTGTTGTTCTTTTATTTCAAACAGGTGGTGGTTTTATTTGTGTGCCAATATGGAGTGTATAGGTTGTTCCAAATAGTGACGTCACCATTTAAGGCTGATGGATCTCACCTTTCTACTGCAGTGAAGAGTGAAGACCTGAAATCAGCACTGGCTGTTCAGAGCTCAACGGTACCATCAAGCCTTGTTCGAAAGCGGAGTACTCAACGACTAACATTAGATATTTCAGCGACCACCAACTGAGAATAGCCTTAACCCAAAATGGAATCCACAGTGAACGATAAAAAAAAAAAAATAACATATTTTTCTAGGCCATAGACTGTGTGTGTGTGTGTGTGTGTGTGTGTGTGTGTGTGTGTGTGTGTGTGTGTGTGTGTGTGTGTGTGTGTGTGTGTGTGTTACATGGGAGTACTACACATACTGACAATTAATATTTATAGTGTTAATTAATGTATTATTTCTGGATGCCCATTGTGCATGATGGTTGGCGGGGTAGGGATATCCCCTATCAAAGGAGAGGTAAGGTGCCTCCTTCCCTCCCCTAGCCTACGCGACACACTTGAACAAAGTGGAGTACCTGTTTATCCCCCCGATCAGGGTTACGTGAAGCCATGGGTGCAGGTGGTAGATGAAGTTGAAGAGCAGCCAACATATAGTTGTAGGTTATGGTCTCCAGCTTCACTACGGTAGGCAGAGGATCTCTTTCTTTTGGGAGCCAATCTCTACGGTCATCGACCAGTATGGTCACTGCTAAGGAGGAAAGCAATGGGAAACTACCTTCTTTAGAGATGCCAAGAATATCATATACTGAAGTCTTATCGATATTCAGAGAAACGGCGTAAATGGCTGCTCCATGGGAGCATCCTCTCTCGGTAGGAATAGTCATGTGCACCATGTGATTCCAGACCGTCATCAGACGACTGAGTGCAAAAGAATATCAACATTGAAAGTAGGAACTTGGAATGCAAGAACTATGAGTGGGGATGGAAAATTTGTTAACATTAAGAATTAAATGAGAAGATTACACATTAACCTGTTAGATATATGTGAGACCAGATGGACAGGAATAGGTCATTATAACATCTGAGAAATATAGAATAATCTATTCTGGTGGAGAGAAACAACAGCGAGGAGTAGCAATTAAAATGGATACAGAGAGCAGCAAAATCGATCAAAGGATATTGGACTGTATCATACAGAGTGTTACTGGTGAAGTTGAGTGGAAGACGTTGTGATGTCAACGTCAAACAACTTTATGCACCAACAGCAGACAGTAGTGATGACAGCATTGATGAATTTTATAATGATTTAGAGACAGCCTTCAACAAATGCAAGAATTCTGAAGTAAATATCATAATGGGTGACTTGAATGCCAAAGTTGGAAATCAACAGGACGGATGCATAGTAGGCAAGGATGGACTAGGGCAACAGAATAAAAGAGGTTGCAGAATTGTACAGTGGGCAAAAGAACATGATTTTATTATTGGAAATACCTGGTATCAACAGCACCAAAGGAGATTGTGGACATGGAGGAGTCCTGATTATAAGATCAGAAATCAGATTGCATTACATTCTCATCAAAAGAAGATTTCGAAATGCCTTAAAAGTCGCAAAAAACTATACCAAGCGCAGACTACTACAGCGACCATATATTAATCTTAAGCAATTTACATATAAAATTAAAGAAAGTCAAATATTCACCAAGAAACATAAAATTTGATCTACGGGCACTGAAGAGTAAGGAAGTAAAAGTTAAATTCAACGTAGAGGTAAAGAAAAGATTCGATGTATTGTCCGATATGGAAATATTATTTCAAGATATCAGTTACCAATGGGAAACATTAAAGAAATCAGTCAACCAAGCTGCAGAAACAACCATCCCAAAAATAAAGATAATAGGACGCAAGAAATGGATGACGGAAGACATCTTAAATCTCAACGAAATAAGAAGAAAAGACAAACATAACCATGAAAAATATGAAGAGATTCACAGGAAAATTAGGAAGCTATGCGAAGAGGCAAAAGAGTCATGGCTTGAGGAACATTGCAGGGAAATTGAAAACCAACACAACACGCGGAATACCAAATTAATTCACAAAAGAATTAATGACATCACTAACAAAAGAACACACACACATCAACGGGTTGCCTAAAAACCAAAGATGGCAAAATCATAATAGAAAAGATCAGATTTCACATGAGTGGTCAGATTATGTGAATGACCTTTATGATGATACAAGAGAAGCACAGTATGATCATCGGAATAATAATGAAGGACAATCAATTTTGAAGATGGAAGTTCAAAATGCTCTTAACCATTTGAAAACTGGCAAGACCCCGGGTACAGATAACATCACAATAGAAATGATCAATGCCTTAGAAGAATATGGAATAGACCAAGTCACCAGACTGCTAAACGCAATATACGATACTGGAGATATACCTCCTGAATTAGTGGAATTCTATATTTATTACAATCCCGAAGAAATCAGGAGTCTTGGAATGTGATCAAAATCTTACAATTAGTATAATGAGCCACATCAAGAAGATTCTGCTGAGAATGATCATGCAAAGAGTCAGGAAGAAAATACAACCCGAAATAGGAGAAGAACAATGTGGGTTTGTAGAAGGCAAGAGCACAGTAAATGATGTGTATATACTGAGAACAGTAATTGAACGTTCTATAGAAGTAAACAAAGATCTATATCTTTGCTTTATTGACTACACAAAGGCTTTCGATAAAATAAGACATGTCGACATGATAAGGATGCTTGAAGATCTACAAATTGACGGAAAATACCTTAGACTTGTATAAAACATATATTGGAAACAACAAGCTGCCATCAGAATATATCACCATGTAGGTCAATATCAGCCTATTAAAAGAGGTGTGAGAAAGGGATGTGTAATGTCTCCAGATCTTTTACCTGTACAGTGAAAATATTTTTCAGAAATATAGAAGATATGGAAGGAATCAGCATTGGGGGACGATACATCAATAACATTAGATATGCAGATTATACAGTCTTGATTGCAGACAATGAACAGGAACTCTAAAATTTAGTAGATGTGGTTGTTGCACACAGTGAACAACTAGAGTTATAACTGTATATTAAGAAGACACAGATTATGGTCGTCTCTGGGAATAAGAAAATACCACAATGTGATATATGAGTAAATGGGCATATTCTTAAGCAAGTGAATCGATACAATTATCTGGGAACAGTCGTAACATCTTATGGGAGATGCTTTAAAGAGATTAAAACACGAATTGCCATTGCGAAGGTAGCTTTTTGCAAGATGAAAAACACACTGAACAATTAAAAGACATCAAATGAAACGAGAAAAATAGTTTTGAAGTACATAGAACCTGTGACAATGAGCAGTCAAGCTGAAAAAAATCTGATGGCTGTGGAAATGTGGTTTCTGAGGAAAATGCAAAGAATACCATGGGCAGACAGAATAATCAATGAACAAGTTCTTCAAGAAACAAATGAAGATCGTAAACTGATTAGAGTGATTGGACGTAGACAGTCAAAATATTTTGGACATGTTATGAAAAGAAATTACTTTGAAAACTTGGTGACGAAGGGAAGAGACCAAGGGGAAGACCGAGAACCAAATACCTGGATGGCTTGGCAGAACAAGACAGCCCACGCTTATCGGCATGGTGCATGATGAATGGATTGTGCATATCATCCAAATTATCCATTAGACTCTGTTAAATTTACCAAGAAGGAGTTAGGTACGTCTTTGGCATATTTATGTGTGTGGAACTGTGTTAAACAGTCGTGTGATAATGCTTTAACGCTATCTGGAGGATGCAGAACAGGGGAGCTGTATGGCAGAGATACTACTCATCTTCAGTCCTACAAGAGTGAGCATACTCCTCTCTGAAGAAAGTGCTTTTCCTATGCTCTCGTGGCCTTTTACCTGGACACCTTACTTGATTCCTTAGTGTATACTACCAGAGGGATCTGTTCCATTCCTCAGGTGTCTTTCGAGCCGTTTCTGGTATTCAATTAGTAGTCGGCAACCACTATCTGGGGATATTATATATAACTCCACTCAACTTAACGTACCACATCAGGTATAACCAATATTTAACAGACTGAATTCACTATGCACCTTGGCACTATTGTAAAGGGCGACCAATCATCTACGTATATGAGTTCAGTAATTAGAGCTTCACCACTCATGAATGGATCACATTTCCCACAGGTTTCGGTACTTTATTTCTATTTCACCATACTCAAACCGCGTACTTAGATTTAGCGCTGATCTAGATAAGGCGAGATCGTCCATTTTCAGAATATGGATATAGGGATTCACTTTGTGGTCGGTCGACAAGTGAGTTTGCAGCAAGATGTGCTCAAATCCGCACGTCATTGTTCTCGCAAACTGGCCTTCAGATACATCAAAGATGAAAGTAGACTAATTAGATTTACATACGATAAGACGAGTAGCAATAGATATGGATATACACTCCGACGACTGGGAGGGCCCTCCGGACCAAGAAACATTATTGCATCCATCATTCGGTCTGGCAGTCCACCACACACTCAACCGGAAGTTATCGACAACCCATTCTATTTATATGATTCTTGGGATGCATAGGCTTTTCCAAGGCACCAAGGCCAATACTGGCCAATACCTACTAACACGTCATAGTCGTACGTCCTGTGACCAGGTCCCTTCGGGGTCCTGGCTAACATAGTATGATTGATGATTCTTCCGAGGTCAGAGAGTACATGCCTGCACGGCGAAGAACAACCAGTCTGCATACCAATAAGCCAGACATGGGACAACGGATACTCACGCAAACCTCAGTCCAGTATGACATCACACTGATGTTTGAAAAGGGGATGTCTTCATCCGACATACAGGACTTCACGCTAGGGCTCACTGCCAGAGAACGCAAGCAAGCAAGCAGTATGATTCTTTATTGCACAGAGTTTTTCAAGTCATACAAATACCCATACTCCCATACATAATTTACACAGTATATCAACGCACTCCTACGCCAACGTAGAAAACACCCTGACATCACATGATTTCCTGAGAACTCCCGGAATTCATTTATTTGCGGTGAATTAAAAATGAACTACCAGGTGTAATGTTTTTATTTTACATGTCTCATTATATTTCCTGTGTAAATGTTGAAGAGGTATGGAGAAGAATGCAATATTGTGTGATTATGAAATTTATGTTTGAACCTGTTGTCGAGCTGACACAATTATTTACTCTGTTTATGTTAAGCTTCCGCGTATACGATGTAAAGCAAGTTGAAATAAATGCAACTCCCCTCCCTTCCCCTGTCAAGTAATCGTCGCCATGACTTCTTCATTCATATACAAACATACAATGACTGACTTGCACCTTGCCATCTTGACAGAAGATAGTTTGTAAATGGAGTTATACAGCTCCAAAGCACAAAGCCTGGGCTGAATTTAGAGACCATCTATTTCCCATGTAGCATGATCCCTCTCTCGGCCTGTCTAGTGTACTCCAGAGGAAAGGTAATACCAATACGTCTGGAACAAGACAAACTGCAGAAGCTGCCGGATCAGCAAAGCAATGCTCTAACTGTCCGCCTGTCGGAGCTTCGATCCCACACCAGTTGCCAACCAAGACTTAGTTCCTGGTCTGCCCTGCCATGACATTTAGTCTTTAGGTTGCATTTCCTTGCACTAGGATCAGGCTTGTACCTTCCCAATTGCGTTCCTCCGCCCGAAGCCGTTGGCACAGTGTGGGGTGTTGGGTTTGGTACTATGTACAGGTAATGGATACAGAACATAGTTTAAATACTTATAGGAGCGTTGTATAGAGGACATGATTTCAACCGCATTGCTGTGTGGGAGGGATACTACTCGGCTTCAGTCCTACAAGAGTGAACATTCTCCTCTCTGAAGGCAGTGCCTTTCCTGTGTTCTCTTGGATTTCTACTAGAAAACCTTACCTGATACTTTAGTGGAATCCTACCAGATGTGTCTGATTCAATACTACAGAGCCTTATGGGCAATTTTTGGTTTTCAATTAGTAGTCGGCATTAACTATTTGGGGATATCTATCTCCTAACTCAACTTAACATACAACAACTATATAACATTAAGATGAAACCTGGGGACAGTCATTACAAAGCAATTTCTTATCTAAGCCATAATGACTTTCTCACATTCACACTGAATTAAACCCCTTCGGCATGGAATGAAGTGAGACCTGCAAAACAAAACCATGAAGCAAATGTAGTCAACGAAACTCCACCAAATGTAGAAGCTTTCATTCTCAGACGCAAGGAACATATGGTAATAAGCAAACATGATGAGATTAGCTTAGGGACAGTTGTAATACTGTAATAGCAAAACTATGTAAAGATGTCCAATGTAGGCCAGCCGCTATCGACTTATTTATAGACCAGGGACTGATTTTAAGCTGCCATTTAACTTTCAACGGTAATACAGGCTTCCACCAGATGCAGTTCTAGAGAAATTCCTAAACATCGGATCACTTCGGAAATGTACCAACTTTATTGATAATAATCATCCTCTGACACAATTACAAATAAACTAGACGCCATTCTTCTAATATTCCAATACATTCTATAACGAAGATGTAGACTCTTGAGATTAATACGTGGGTTATACAAAGGTGGCATGTGCTTGTTAGGGAGGTGTGGATAATATTTTTTTTTCACCTTTCCGTCTTGACAGACGATAGTTTGGTACATTGTGCTTCAAGAAGGCTTAATAACTACAACCCATTACGGTGGCGGCTGTGGCTGATAAGGCCAATTTGTGCTGTAAATGTTCGTCCACAGTGGATGCATTGTAAAAACATGGTCATTTCCACCATCATGCACCATCTTACGTCTCTCGCGTTCTGTGTGTGCTTTATCTGCAATCATTTTCTCCTTTGTCTTTATTCCATTTCTGATGTTTGCCCTCCACGCAACACGTTCAGCGGCGACTTGCTCCCAATCTGCTTATCAATGCCAGTATCAATCATGTCCCTGCTACACACATCTTTGTATCGTAGTAGAGGCCGGCCCTGAGATCTCCTACCCATCAACTACCCATGGAGTATTCTGGCGAAGTTGTCAAGCCGTTTGACTCGGTCTCCGAAGTTTGTGGGTTCGATTTCGGGCCGCAACCATCGGTTCACGAGTGAAATTTTTCGAAGACTCCTGTGGGTCGTCGCTAGAGCTACGGAGTTCGTGCTTTGTGCGACGCTTTCCGCGCTGCGGAAAGAGATCGAGCAATATGGGATAAAAGCCTGGTGCAATGAAGTCGACCCTGTGGACTTTTAAGCGACTTTTTTTTTTAACGTAAACATCGAGTGAAGAAAGCACAGCTACTAATTAAACAAGTTGTAACATCGAGTGAAGCAAGGGAAGTTGCTGATTACACAAGTTGTAACCACTCAACAAAGCGGACAGGTTGAACAGTCTTGCACGCATGCCATGGCTTCAAGCTCTTACCAACTGTGGCTTCTCCGGGGCCAGACAATATTTCTAGCTAACTGAACGCCTTGGAAGCCGCGCTAGGGCAGTAGCTAGTACGTTAGGCTGCCTGTCCGGTAGTCATGTATTCGAATCCACTTCGAACTGGCTTGATTTAAACACTTGACCTTAGCTGCCAGGTCAGCCCAGTCTAAACTGGTTACTAGAAATTGGTCTGGGAAGTAAAGCGGCTCGGACAGATACTGAATTCATCACCCATCCAGTCCTGATTGGTCTACAAATATTGTTCTATAGCGCATTGATTAGACATGGCCATGCCGACCCCGTGCTCATTGTTTGAATTCACATCGAATCTGGTTTATAAATTTCATCTGGGCCCCCAGACCGACCCAACCTAGAATGAGCCTAGGAAATCTCTAGGGAAGTAGAGACTGACGGTGTGATACTGACCACAGCATCCACCGACACCCGGCTCTGGGGAAGTAGAGACAGACGGTGTGATACTGACCACAGCATCCACTGACACCCGGCTCTGGGGAAGTAGAGACAGACGGTGTGATACTGACAACAGCATCCACCGACTCCCGGCTCTGGGGAAGTAGAGACAGACGGTGTGATACTGACAACAGCATCCACCGATTCCCGGCTCTTGGGAAGTAGAGACTGACGGTGTGATACTGACCACAGCATCCACCGACACCCGGCTCTGGGGAAGTAGAGACAGACGGTGTGATACTGACAACAGCATCCACCGATTCCCGGCTCTGGGGAAGTAGAGACAGACGGTGTGATACTAACCACAGCACCCACCGATTCCCGGCTCTGGGGAAGTAGCGACAGACGGTGTGATACTGACCACAGCATCCACCGACTCACGGCTCTGGGGAAGTAGAGACAGACGGTGTGATACTGACAACAGCATCCACCGATTCCCGGCTCTGGGGAAGTAGATACAGACGGTGTGATACTAACCACAGCACCCACCGATTCCTGGCTCTGGGGAAGTAGTGACAGACGGTGTGATACTGACCACAGCATCCACCGACTCACGGCTCTGGGGAAGTAGAGACAGACGGTGTGATACTGACCACAGCATCCACCGATTCCCGGCTCTGGGGAAGTAGAGACAGACGGTGTGATACTGACCACAGCATCCACCGATTCCCGGCTCTGGGGAAGTAGAGACAGACGGTGTGATACTGACAACAGCATCCACCGACACCCGGCTCTGGGGAAGTAGAGACAGACGGTGTGATACTGACAACAGCATCCACCGACACCCGGCTCTGGGGAAGTAGAGACAGACGGTGTGATACTGACAACAGCTTCCACCGACTCCCGGCTCTGGGGAAGTAGAGACAGACGGTGTGATACTGACAACAGCATCCACCGACTCCCGGCTCTGGGGAAGTAGAGACAGACGGTGTGATACTGACAACAGCATCTACCGATTCCCGGCTCTGGGGAAGTAGAGACAGACGGTGTGATACTGACCAGAGCACTCACCGACTCACGGCTCTGGGGAAGTAGAGACAGACGGGGTGATACTGACCAGAGCACTCACTGACTCCCGGCTCTGGGGAAGTATGGACAGACGGTGTGATACTGACAACAGCATCCACCGATTCCCGGCTCTGGGGAAGTAGAGACAGACGGTGTGATACTGACAACAGCATCCACCGACTCCCGGCTCTGGGGAAGTAGAGACAGACGGTGTGATACTGACAACAGCATCCACCGATTCCCAACTCTGGGGAAGTAGAGACAGACGGTGTGATACTGACAACAGCATCCACCGATTCCCAACTCTGGGGAAGTAGAGACAGACGGTGTGATACTGACCACAGCACTCACCGACTCCCAACTCTGGGGAAGTAGAGACAGACGGTGTGATACTGACAACAGCATCCACCGATTCCCAACTCTGGGGAAGCAGAGACAGACGGTGTGATACTGACCACAGCATCCACCGACACCCGGCTCTGGGGAAGTAGAGACAGACGGTGTGATACTGACCACAGCACTCACCTACTCCCGGCTCCAGTATTATATACGGCCAGCATCATATACCCAGTAAACATGAAGGCGTGGTAAACGGCAATCTACTGTATTTGTGTGAACGCCGTGTCACTGAGGTCTTACTGCACACACAAGATGAGAGATAAGATGAACAATGTTTGTGTAGCCTCATTTTGTAATTACCAAATTAATTCATTGCAGAGGTGAATGTGAGTTTCTCATCCTACCCTCTGTGTGGGCTTCATTGACAATGGCATTTAGTTACTTACCGGGATATTTATTGGAGTTGAAAATGAGTAGGGGTGTGAACATCGCTGAATATAGAAACCATGTCCATTGCTATGTCCTTAGCTTGATATTTAATGTCAGTGGTGTTATATACCAAATAGTGTGGGGATGTGTGGGACGGGACCTGTTATGTTTTACTACAACAACTAAATATGAGTAATGTGGACATGATGGCAGAAACGGGACATCTCTGGACTACAATAGAGCATGCGTCTGGCTTATTTCTGACATGCTACTGGTTGACGGGGAGCATGGGTAGCGTAGTATCCAGCAGGCTTGCCGTCGGTCAGCTGGTCATGTAGGACATGCTACTGGTTGACGGGGAGCATGGGTAGCGTAGTATCCAGCAGGCTTGCCGTCGGTCAGCTGGTCATGTAGGACATGCTACTGGTTGACGGGGAGCATGGGTAGCGTAGTATCCAGCAGGCTTGCCGTCGGTCAGCTGGTCATGTAGGACATGCTACTGGTTGACGGGGAGCATGGGTAGCGTAGTATCCAGCAGGCTTGCCGTCGGTCAGCTGGTCATGTAGGACATGCTACTGGTTGACGGGGAGCATGGGTAGCGTAGTATCCAGCAGGCTTGCCGTCGGTCAGCTGGTCATGTAGGACATGCTACTGGTTGACGGGGAGCATGGGTAGCGTAGTATCCAGCAGGCTTGCCGTCGGTCAGCTGGTCATGTAGGACATGCTACTGGTTGACGGGGAGCATGGGTAGCGTAGTATCCAGCAGGCTTGCCGTCGGTCAGCTGGTCATGTAGGACATGCTACTGGTTGACGGGGAGCATGGGTAGCGTAGTATCCAGCAGGCTTGCCGTCGGTCAGCTGGTCATGTAGGATATGCTACTGGTTGACGGGGAGCATGGGTAGCGTAGTATCCAGCAGGCTTGCCATCGGTCAGCTGGTCATGTAGGACATGCTACTGGTTGACGGGGAGCATGGGTAGCGTAGTATCCAGCAGGCTTGCCGTCGGTCAGCTGGTCATGTAGGACATGCTACTGGTTGACGGGGAGCATGGGTAGCGTAGTATCCAGCAGGCTTGCCGTCGGTCAGCTGGTCATGTAGGACATGCTACTGGTTGACGGGGAGCATGGGTAGCGTAGTATCCAGCAGGCTTGCCGTCGGTCAGCTGGTCATGTAGGACATGCTACTGGTTGACGGGGAGCATGGGTAGCGTAGTATCCAGCAGGCTTGCCGTCGGTCAGCTGGTCATGTAGTCGAACTCCCAATGTACCCAGCTCCCTGGTATATGCTAATGTTAGGCTATCACAACATGGGAGTGGTAGTTGTTGACTATGGTTTAGGAATAAGACACGGAAGAGAAGAAAAGCTAATAGAATGGGCAAGAAGAAATGGTATGATGATTAAAAACATCTCGTTTCAGTAAGATAAGAAGACTTTACGCGGCGAAAAGCTACGAAAAGAAAACATTTAACCAAATTGTCTATATATTAGCCTATAATATGTGTATAAATAGATTAATACGTGTAAAGACGACGTTTAGCCCCTGCTGTAACAATGTTTACGTCACACATTGTGTGGGCACATAAAGGGACGGCCGAAGAAAGGAAACATTAGAACACATAAAAGAACAATACAAAGTGATTGTGAAAAACAGGTACAATTGAATAATTACCATACAAAGTATAAATGCTAATGAAATCACGCCGAATTGCCAAGTAATATATTGCCTGTTATAGCAGACAATCCTGACCATCACCTGGAAACAGTGATAAGACTAAGACAAAGGAGTTCTCCTTTTAGTTTTCTTATCTTCGACCTACCTGCATAACGACTAAGAATGTTGCTGGGGTAGTGTAGCCCTATGTAAATAGTAGATTTCTGAGCTGAATGATGTCGCGAGAAGCGACAGTTGATAGCGATTGGTTGAATAGTTAGGTTTTGTAATGAATTCCAGGGGCACGCCAAGATACCGGTTCAAAACAATGTTTGTATGGTCAACAACAGGTTGTGTGTGACCGCAGAAATTATAAGAGATAGTAAGAAGAGGTAATATAAATCACTATTAATGAAATTAGCAGTTATATAAATTTATTACAATTTTTGGGGGTTTATGTAAACCAGTGCACAGAAAACAAATACATACAGAAATGACTAATCGAGAGTGATAACATGAAGTGCGGGGGATAAACTAGTTAATGTGTTTCTGATGCAGGAATTAATTATCCATTGTGATCCAGTGATTTTGTAGTTTCAACTGAGATAAATATCCCAAGCTAGCAGAAATGTGGGTGTAAGATATAAAATATATTATGTCATAAATTAAATGTACTAAAAACTGAAATCATGCCAGGTCACATGGTGTCATACCAACCGCACTGACCGAATATTAAATGGTTTTAGTAATTGATTCCCGACAAGGATTAATAATCCTATATAATAGGTAGTGATGATTATATAAGTACCATTTATATTATGTATGTAACATTAGGGTACCGGACTCCGTAGCCAAAGGCTTGAGAACGCGGTTCGTGAGCCGCTTAACAGGCGTTCGAAACGCAGCCGCGACCGATTTGTGCAGCAGACCGTACCGCGTTGTGTTACAACGTGTTGGTATGGGAGCCGGTCATTCAGAAAGCAATGACAAACTACTGAACGTAAAATTTATCTAGTACATCAACAGCAGATGAAAAATGCTGGTGTTGACTGCAACGTCCTGCAAGAGATATGCAACAAACAAAAAAAGAACCCATTAGGGTGTTTTAATCATTTTTGTTACAATTATGTGTTAGGGCTAAATAACCTCGCGGTTAAGCCATGTGTTTTGTAACAGGGAAGAAAGAGCTAAAATTGTATATGGATACCCAGATAACTAAGACAGTCTGGGTGAAACACTACAGTGCTCTAAAATACTAAAAATATGCAGAGCCATATGGCAGATTTTCACCAATATTGTCACAAAGCAAGAAATTGTTGTTTAGAACTACTTGAAGTTTGGCATCACATCTAAAACAAGGATAAAGTGATGTTTGTGCTAGAAGGTGTATGAAATTGTTGGTGGAATTATTGTGACTAGGGTTTATCTTAAGTAATACAGGATGCTTGCCATATAATAAAACGTTTGTTGCATAATGTTTCATTCCTCCGATTGTGAAGACGTTTATGTGTATTAGACATGTCAAATGAGGCATGATAAGGGAGATTTATAACTTGTGAACCACAAGAAGCATGGAGAAGAGAACAGATAACTGGACATCTGTATCCAGTTACGAAAGTGGTTGACATTAGTTTGTAATAATAATATCGGATGTGGCAGACTGTATTGTGTGCTATACTGAGGTTGTTGAAGTGCAACAGCCTAATTGTGGCATGGGCATTTTTAAAAGTAGATAGTTTGTCCCAGTCTACACGGAAAGTCGAGGTCTGTAGAAGAAGATAGTTTGTCCCAGCCTACATGGAAAGTCGAGGTCTTTAGACGTAGAAGAGGATGAGGTGGTACAAGAGTGATACTACTTGAAATATTTGTGTGTGTGTGTGTGTGTGTGTGTGTGTGTGTGTGTGTGTGTGTGTGTGTGTAGGTGTGCGTGTTGCATTTAAGAGCTAAATATGTTAATAACCGAGCAAATCAGAGCAAATCTTTCATCACTTGTGAGTGTGTAGAATCTGTATATGATAGCCCCACGGAATTGGAGACATTTTGTAAGTGAATACTGCGCCACATGGGAAGTCAGGGCAGACTGAGAATACTGTAGCAGCCAAAAGTAAGAGAAGTCAACTCAAATAGCATCTAGTAATATTATATGATACCAGCGGCACAACTGGAGAAGAGAGTACAGCGGGTGATTTGATAATAAAACAGTAATGGTTACATTTAACAATTGAAAATTTAATGGTTGTGAATAAAAGAAATTGGAAAATATAGGCAATTACTCAAGAATGAATTTTAATGTATGCATTACGATTTATGTATGTATTCTGATTTTGTAACAAAGATAGCCACAGTGTTGCTTTTATATTGCAGGAGTGGCTAATGACTGGGTTCCTTGTAAGGTGTCAAAGCTTATTTAGTTTAGGTATAGACTCTATTAGACTTTCCTTCTTGGATAGAGTGACTAACCATTCAGTTGTTATACTTGGTGCACCTGACAGACTTGGCCTAGATAGAGGGCAGAGGTCTGGTTATTTACTAGAAACCTTTTAGATTGCAGTTGTCTTTAGTCTTTGTTTCTATTGTACTTGATTGTCTGTATGAACATTAATTGTCCCTGATGTTGTAGATTTTGGAAGAGAAATACAATGCTTCTGAATTCTTCCTGATTTGCTAGTTTAGTTCGTGTATGTTTAGTTGGTGCACTCACTACTTTCATCACAGTCCAACAGCTTATTTCTTTGATGGAGTTGGGAGAAGCCCATTCTAAACCTTTGTCTTAGAGTCCTGGAACCCTTTCTTACTGGTTAATTTCCTCCTGTTCTTGTTAGTTCGGGGGACAGTGCGAGGTGTCTTCTCTTTATTTCTATTTCTCTTCTCTTTCTTGCAATCTTCTGTTTGGCGGGAGCACAATCAGTCTTTGCGCTCTCTACCCCACATCATCGTTTTTTCTCTAAAGGCTTCACTAAGAAACTCCATTCATCAAACAAGCAAAGAGATATTACTGAAAAAGAAACAGAATGCTGAGCAGAAACAGTCGATTTAAGAAATCTTACAGCTGATGTAGGAAAGAAAACAAAGTAAAATATCAAAGAAACACATGTCAGATAAGTACGAAAATAAGCGACGCGTCTGTAAAGGCGACATAAAATTGGTTCAACAAATAGTTTTTTTTTTTTTCATATCCTTTACAGGACATCGCTGTCAACACCAGCGTCTTTCAGCTGTATGTTGATTTCTTGGCAAGATTACGCTCAGTAGTTTGCCATTGCTTTCTGAGAGGCCGGCTCACATACTCCGTAAGTTACCGATGCGATTCGAACCACCGCTGATTCTCACCGTCATCACGTTACCCACGAGAGTATACGAGATTACGGATAAAAGTCCCTAACCTCTAAGCCACGAAGCCGGCTCAACAAATAGTAGCAAAACTAATTGACATTCACGTAACGATTTAAAAAACAAAAAAATAAAACTGCTGCGCAGATCTTTGAAATCTGGTCGTTGAAATCAAAAACAGAAAAGCAATTAATGGAACAACGTGTTACAATACAGAGTAGAATGAATAAAAGAGGCATAGAGTGGAAAAAGAGCAGCATTAACAAAAGCAAATAACTTAGAAGTTCGACTACTCTACATAAAGAAACCACGAAAACTATAAAAGCAGAAAGAAAGGAAAAACAGACGGGGCCAGATTGGCATGACAATAAATGCATTGGAAATAACACATAGGTGTCTGCAATGTTATGTGTCCATCTTCGTGCTAGTAATATATACACAGTAAAATCTAAGTTTTCGTCGATAATCCGGCCGAAAACATTCGCGAAATCCGAAACCGACGAAACCCAAGGCAATTATTTCTATATGAATCAATGTAAATCCAATTAATTCGTTCAAGACACTTCAAAATACATACCAACAACAATTTTATAGAGAATAAATATAGTGTTTAATACTATATTTCGGCCCCAGGCTTGTCCGAACCTTCGACGTGCCTAGTAACACCCTATGCCAATGCGCCTCTTGATTTTTCAAACCATTCTCTGCCTGCCTTAAAATAATTAAGTACACTAGCACTCGTTCCAGGCATTTTCTTAATGCGATCGGCATACAACAAATATGATTGCCTCCGAAACAGAATCGCCATCTAACTGGTTTTGATTTATCCAAATGAATAATAGCTGTTCGACATCTTCAATTGTTTGCGATCTCTTTTTCGTTTTTAGCACATTCATGCCTTTTGCTACTTTAGCCTCCTTTATTTCTTCCCTTTTCGTCACAATGGAACTTATCCTGGATGGCGACTTCCCGTACATGAAGCCGATTTCAGCTATCTTAATGCCGCTCTCGTATTTTATTATTAGCTAGTGATGTTCACACAACGAAAAACAACGTCAAACTGAGCAGAAGAACCAGTGGCGTCCCTTTGTTTTCGCAAAGTAAGCAGCGTGATCATGTGGGCACACCGACGAAAACTGAGGCAACCGATGAAAACCAAGACACATTTTCCGCTGGAAAAAAAAATCGACGAAAACTGAAACAGACGATAACCGAAGGCAACGAAAACCGAGGTTTTAATATATATATATATATATATATATATATATATATATATATATATATCATCATCAAGTGTCATGCCGACTGGCGTAGGCGTTCATGACTCGCCACAGATCTCGGTCTTTGGTTTTCTGGATCAACTCTACCGTAGATATTCCTCCATGCCACTGCCGCATCCATCCAGCATCATTTCTCGTGGTCTGCCTCTGCCTCTCTTCCCCTCGGTCTTTCCAGTTGTCACGATGTTCTCCAACGCCTCTCTTTTCACCAGATGACCAAAAACGTTGTTTGCTATTGTTGTATATAATGTTCTAGTTTCATTAGCTTCTTTCAGGCAACATTCGTCTAAGGAACCACATCACATCTCTGTTGCTGTCAATCTCTTCCTAATTTGTTCATTTACATTCCAAGATTCACAGCCATACAGCAAAACAGGTTCTATATAGCACTTCAGCACTCCCTGTTTTACATTCAAAGATAGTGACTATTGCATAAGATATTCTTCATTTTCTGAAATGCAGCCTTTGCTTGCCCTATGTTGCTCTTAATCTTCGTTGTGCATCGTCCTCCGATGTTATAAATGTCCCTAGATATTTAAAACTATCCACCTGTTGAAGAATTTTCCCTTCTATCTCTATTTCCAATTTGGGTATCACCTGTTTCTTTGATATCACCATTGTTATTGTTTCCTTGATATTCAAGAAGAGTCCTTTCTTTGCACTCTCTGTTACTACAATGTCCAACAATTGCTGTAGATCTGTTGCATTATCCGCTATCAATACTGTGTCTTCTGCATAGCGTATATTATTTATATTATAACCTCCGAATATTATTCCTGGCTTTTCTTTGATCTCTCTCATAATTACTTCGCTATAGAAGGAGAAGAGATCCGCTGACAAAACACATCCCTGTCTGACTCCGAACTTTATGCGTTCATAATTTCCTTATATATATATATAGTGGTCACAGGTTCTAATTCCCATCGACTCGGATTTCTTAACATTGACCAGGGCTGCAAGGTCTAAGAGAGCAAGCGGAAAATGCCCTGGAAAGAAAAGGCAGCCGACGTGATATTGACAAGACCCCTCAAGTGCTGTGTGGCAAAGTCTTTGCACAGCCGATCGTCTTGCATATATTCTAGTATTTGGTATAAATATTATTAGTATTTGTTTACATTATAGTTAGTATTAGTTACGTTTGTCTACGATTGGCTAAGGGATTTTGGTTGAGCACAGGACAACCTGGTAACTGGCAAAGGTTGTGTCTACTTCAGGGTTGCCATTCTAGATGTTTTACATCCAGATCTAGATGTTTTTGCCGGCGTATAGATGTTTCTGACGTTTGGATGTTAGATGTAATTCTAGATGTTTTTCATTTGGAGTTGGATATTTTCTAGATTCTACTTTTCTTTCGGTGTCATTTAATTATTAATGTCTAAAATATTTATTACCCATTTTTTGTTTGGTCTGGACGCGCGTAAATTATGGTAACTGCCATTATTTAAACTTGAACTGACTTGGGTCAACGCTCAACAATCTGGCAATCCCCCGGTAATGAGTAAAAGCGCGCATAAATTATAATAACATTATTTGAACTGTAAACTCACTGTGTTGCGAATTATTGCTGTGATGCCGACTTTGTGATTCTTTTTCATGTGATTTTTAAAAAATAACTAACCTTCATATGTGACTTCCACTTTGAACAAATCTTTCAACATGCCAAAAGTAAAGCAATATGAACAAAAATTTGGGAAAGAGTGGCTGCAGGATGACATTATTAAAGACTGGGTGATGCCAGTTCATGGAGATGCGACTAAGGCTCGTTGTAAGTACTGCAAGTGCGAAATGAAAGCGAAAATACAAGACTTGAAGAATCATGCAGAGACTAAAAAACATAAAAATGCAGTGCCATTTAGGGATATTACACCCTTGACATCTGTTTTCAGAACTACACAGAGTAATGAATCATCAAAAGTTGAAGGATCTGTCGCAATGTTTTTAAGTTGTCATTGTGCAATTGCGAACTGTGACCATTTGATTGATTTGTTTAAAAACACTATTTCTGACAGTAAAGTTCTAAAGGACGTAAAAATGCATCGGAGCAAGTGTACAAATATTATAAGAAGTACTTTGTTTTCTCACTTTGAAGAAGATTGATCAGTGATATTTCTACAAATAAATAGTAGTTTATTATTAGACGAATCCAATGACATTTCTGTTCTGAAAGTGCTTGGTGTATGTGTTATATATTATAGCAACAGCAAAGACAAAGTAGTTTCTACATTTCTTGGACTAGTTCACTTGGAAAAGTGTGATGCAGAAAGTATAGTTCAGGCACTGAAGAAACTTTTGGTCATTAAACATTTAAACTGGAAGAATTTGGCTGCAATTGGTACCGATAATGCCTCGGTAATGGTTGGTATCAACCATGGCGTTTATGCAAAATTGAAGGAAGATATCCCATCTTTAATCCTCATAAAATGTGCGTGTCATTCCTTGCAGCTAGCATTATCACATGCCTCATCAGAATGTTTACCAAGGAATTTGGAATTCCTTATTGCTGAAACACATAACTGGTTCTCCAAATCATCTGTCAGACAACAGCAATACAATAATTTATATAAAGCATTAAATGATAGTTCCTCACCACTGAAAATTCTGTCATATTGCAAAACTAGATGGTTATCAATTCAACCAGCTGTTGAAATAATTGTGAACCAATGGTTGGAGTTGAAGACACACTTCGAAATAACAAGACAAAGTGAAAAGTGCTACACAGCTGAAATACTATATGGAATGTACAGTGATGAAAAAAAAGTGGCATTCATTCTCTTTTTACAACCCATTTTAAGTGAAGTGCAAAAAGTTAATAAACTGTTTGAATCTAAAAATGTTGATAAAGTTAAATTACTTGACGATCTCACTTTGTTATTTCACAATTTTTTACGAGCCATGTGTCTGCTTCTTCTTCAGTGGGGAGACTTTCCTAACGGTTAGTCTCATTGTCTTCTACTGTACCTGTGAGACTTCTCTCTACAGCAGCTGATCACACCACGTGCCGATTGACCTATACAAATATGGGTGCTAGCACCACAAGAACAACTGGCATCCAGGTGTAGAAAAGGGTCCGTTACTAACTGTAATTAATACATTAGACTGAGGCTTCCAGTACAATCAGCAGCAATCTCACTGCATTGTTTATATTAATAGGTCACTGCTGGCGTACACACATAATTGTTTTATTTTAACTAACATTATATTGTTAGTTTGACATTATTATGTTGTTTAAAATAATATTTTTCTATGAAAATATTGATGCACAATGTCTTAAATACAGTTATCGTGGTGTAACTCCCTCTAGAGATGTCACTGGCTGTGAACGCCAACTCCCGAGTGAGGTCCCCTGCCTGAAACTCCGAACTCTACTGGCTCTTCACTAATCACAATGTACCCGTAGATTACCACCTGTTACTGCTCTATCTGTTTCCAGTTGGAACGGAATGTCTGTCTATTTAATTGGCAAGAGATTCTAACACTATAGGATTGTCAGAGCATGTCCTTATCATACTTCATACAAGGTTCAACGTCTGAGAGATCCTAGTATTTCAATAATGTGTTTTTGTCAAATGGGTGGACTGTGCATTAGAGCCAGCGGTCAGAACTAGCGACACATATCTTCCAATAAGCAGTGTCTTTCTATTTCCAGCACAGTGTAGACAAGTGCCTAGTTGTTGGTGTGGGTAAATGGAGCCGAGAAAGACCTTGTCAATCATTGTGAAATACAGCAAGATTAATTATACATTTTCTGAGATTGGAATTTTGCAATAAGTTTTTACCATTCACGGCATCGACAGATACAAGACAAGGCACAGCCCACGAGCTAACAAAACTGTCAGAATTCTGTAGTCAGCGTCATGGAATAGGAGAGCAGCCATAACTCTTGTTACTGTATTAACAGGCCACTGTCGTTTCTTATCCTTCTTCTGTCCTCTATCTAGTGGGTTGATTCGAACATGGATATGTACCACTCAACTCAGAGGTCAGTGTGTCAACAATCGGCCTGCATTTGACAGATCCCACCCAAGATAACGTGCCATCTGGTCGTGGATAATTTCTTAACAACCCTGCTAGAGAAGTAGTCTTTTTGTGTACCCTTTGCGATTGGCAGCTATCGGGTGCAACTTTCAGTACATTCTTCTGTGTGTTTTTTTTTTTACCTTATCATAAAAGGATAGGTATCACATTTCACTACCCAAGAGACTATGATAAAGAGTGATAATAGAAAGAAAATAAAGTAAAATTCTTGTAGACACTCGAAACAGATTTGTTCTGAACCTGAAACTGACACCGTTACCTCCCAGCCACTCGGCTCTTGTTCATTTCATTCCAGTATGTAAGCCTTTGTCTCGGATCATTTCATTCCAGTTTGTAAGCCCTTGTCACGGATCATTTCATTCCAGTTTGTAAGCCCTTGTCACGGATGACGTCATTCAAGTTTGTAAGCCTGTGTCACGGATCAAACTGACAACTGTAAATATCACTAGAAGACAAGTAGAGGCAGACCAAAAGAAATGATGCTGGATGACTGACGATGATGCACAAAATGATGAAGACGATGACAATTTGGCAACAACTGTATCACATGACCAGCAGCAGCTGTGCATCACAACCGTGAACACAATAATACAATGGGAACTACTACTGCAGCTGTGTGAAGTGTTATGCATTGACATATGAAAGGTATATAAAGGTGAGACGAGCAGTTTCATTCCCACCAGTTCTTATAATGATCCCATACCCTGGTGTTACGATTCTGGATCGATCCTCCGATGTGTTCTGGCGAAAGGTCCGATGCTGCCACTAGAGGTTTCTCTTGTAGAGCCAACTTGTAACATAGGCACGCTAGCCACCACAACACAACGGTGCCTGATGTAGAACTGGTACTTTTAATCGTTATCTTAATCCTTGTTATTTAAACAATAAGCGGTTCTTTTGAATTTCACTTACTTGTTTTCAATTGATGTTAGATAAAGCTGTTTAAGCTTCATGGGACCAACGTGTATCATGTTTTAAGCAAGGAGTTTACCTGCATCTAGTCACAGATACAACTGAGACACGTTTGCAATATAAAGTACTTTCTGTCGATGCCAGTTGGTAGTCAGACAGATTCTGCTGTGAATTGTGAGCTTACATCAACATCTGGAAACAGTTAATCCCAGAAGAAAGGTTTCTGAAACGGGCTATATTCAGACAAAGGAAAGCTTACGTGTGTGCACCCTTGACAACCTCACTGTCAGCTCATCTGTGCTTATATGTGTTCATTCAGGATACCACTTGGTGACTGCCAAACTGTTTGATTTCTTCAGATTATGAACCTCAAATCATGTAATTGTGTTTGTAGACGTGAGCACACATATCTACAAGCCCGGGGTTTTCAAGCTAACGGCTCAAGCATTAGGTAACTGGAATTCCGCTCAGCAATGCCTGGGTTTCTAATTATCTCGGTTCCTGTTTAGCTAACACAAGATACTCAGACAAACGTCGTGCTTTTTTATGGAAACTTGTCAAGACAACATTCTGATGTATTCCTGATGTATTTATTTTATACTTGTCTATAAATAGAAGCGAAACAAAAACTATCAAATTTAAAATCAACGAAGCTGTCTTATCCTCTTTTTGTTTAAAAAAGAAAAAATAAATTAGCATATCTCGTCTTTGTTGTAACCCTGTCTTTCTCTACTCATTAGTGTATTTAATTCAAACGCACACTCACATAAACACATAAACGCATAAACACACACATAAAGCGGAAGTGGGAAGAAAGTTAACCTGTAAGATGCACTTAGAGATATAGGTAATGAAACGCCGATACATCCCTAGAGTTGAAAACGGTTATGACTTCACTACATCACATCATTCTGGTGTCATATAGCCAGCTTCATTTATTGTCACCAATCACTGTCTTAGAAATCTCAACACCTAGTGTCAGATGCTGGGTGCACCGTAGATTCCACTGAGTTACTCCCTTGTGTGAGGATGAAGCTCAGACAGCTGTCTGGTTGGGCTAGTGACTGCCCACTAATGTGAGTGCAGTGATGTTGATACCTGATGTCATTTTCGTATTCATGTTACCCACGTGTCTGGCATCGCTCCCGTTGGAAACCGGGATTTGACAAATTATTTGACTGCAGGAATAAATGTCACTTGTTGATTTCTGGTGTTCTTTCTTCGATCTCTAAAGAAAACAACGTGTTTGAAGCGTCATTACAAGCTGAGAGGGAAAAATTAAGAGAATGAGACAAATGGAGAGACAGAGTGAGAGAGTGGCACACGTGCATACATAGCTATAGGCAGATGACCGATTGATTGATTGATTGATTGATTGATTGATTGAGATGGGTGGAGAGGGAGTTAGAGTGAGAGAGAAAGAAAGAGCGTCTCGCAGTGAATATCAGCTTGGATGTTCACACTTTCCATGACATGACTAACAATGTCAGCTATCATAATTACGGTTGTAACACAGTCAAAACATGGTTGTGACGTGTCATCATGTGACCTGTATCAGCACATTTATCAGAGTCGTATCCACAACGAAGCTGTGGCTTCACAAGTCCTGGCATGACACAATATATGCTGCGGTGATATCTTCATGCGTACAGCCAAACTGCCAATGTGGATTGTTTGGACATTGCAACTGTTCTGCCTTGCTGTGCCAACACATATGCTGGACATGAATCGCCGCCGTGTGAGTGAACATAAATGTGTGATCGTCAACTCATGGATGTTTAAGTCTTTGAGATGATGATCTTCTATAGTCCATTTGTTTCCCCCCCCCCCCCCCCCCCCATATAACAACCCATATCTCAGTAACCCACCGAGGTAAAATGATGGGATTTAGGATGAAATCTTATTTTTATGTCCACACAACAACAACAATAAAATGTTTGTTCTATAGATTGTACAGCAGATTTCAATATGTGTTTAAATGCGGTATATAATTTACGGGTCAGAGATGAAGTGGATATTATGAAACGTATTACATCTTCACTTTTCTCCGTAATCTCGTATACTCTCGTAAGTAACGGGACGACGGTGAGAATCAGCAGTGGTTCGAATCTCGTCGGTAACTTACGGGGTATGTGAGCCGGCCGCTCAGAAAGCAATGGCAAACTACTGAGCGTAATCTTGCCAAGAAATCAATATACAGCTGAAAGATGCTGATGTTGACAGCGATGTCCTGTAAAGTATATGCAAAAAAGAAATAAAACATTACATCTTTACAGGAAAACATCAGCGTTCAATAGTGGAATTTCTCGTGCATCACGAGAATGACCTTAAGATAAGAACGTGCGTAGTGGAACGGGAGTGTTCAGAAGTGTCGCCAATATTTCTCCGATAGAGGGTGCTTTCATGAAACGCGATTACATTATAAATCTTATCATTTATCGTTAACATCTGAATGTGTGAATATTGTTGAATGGGATTGAATGCAAAATGTTGTACACTTCAAACAACGCTATGAAGTTGTACTCATATCGTTGTCAAGAAGCTGATCGCAGGAAACTGTTTCATATTATTAAATATCCAGAGAAAAGAACAGTGCATGACTGGGTTTGAGTAAACGATCATTTCGTCGATGGGTGCAAGATTCTGGAATGAAACCACCACGCAATAAGCAAACGGCAGGTGGAAAGGCAATTCTAGACAGCTTCGACATGGATGTCATAAGGCAAGCTATTATAAAAATGTTGGATATTAAAGAAACAGTGACTGTCAGAAAACGTAGGTTTTGGTTGAGAATGAGAAAGACAATGACATAGAGCTATCCAAAACAACTTTGTGAAAAATAATAAGAACAATGGGCTACACGTTTAGAAAGTACAAGGGACGTAAAAATATCATTTGCGAGCAACCGCATTTAGGTGCCATGAGAAGCAAATACCTATGTGAAATAAGGGAAATGCGCAAAGAAAATTATGACATAGGGTATTTGGATTAAACTTGGATCAATGCGCAGCACACAAATGAAAAGGAATGGCAATCAGTGGATGGAAAAATAAAGCGATATGTGTCCAGTAGTAAAGGACAGCGTCTGGACATAGCCCATGCTGGTAGTACGCATAATTTCTTACTACATAATGTTGGAGACAATAGGGATTTTCATACTGAGATGAATGGTAATGTATTTAGAGATTTGCTCGAGAATACATTACTTCCATCCCTAGATAGACCGTCGTGTCACATTATGGACAATGCATCATTACACAATATTGTTGCCCAAGAAGACAAAATAGCTACAGCATCGAGCACAAAGTAAGCAATAAAGATATGGCCCCGATGGGAAAAAAATACCATTTCCAGAAACGTATATTCAAGCTAGAATTATTGTCCCCTGTAAAACAGACGCCAAAAAGCAAGAAATATCACATCGACAACCTGACAGAAGAGCACTGCCATAGGTGCTTGAGACTTCCGCGGTACCATTCTCATTTAACCCTATATAACTTGTGTGGGGTAAAATTAAAGGACAGGTGGTAGCTGACAATACTATTATACATTAAAATTGTCTGACGTCAAGATACTAACACAGCCCGCGCTATTAAATATTGATAACAGTTAGTGGAAAAAATGTGAGGACCATGTGTTGAAAGAGGAAGATGACTATTGGAAAAAGGATGGATTGAATGTTATGCAACCGAAAGCAGCCATCAACCTACTGGAATCGTCAGACACAGATTAAGGTCTGGGCAGATCGCAGACATTAATCCACATGCACACCTACTGGGGATATTTTTGCTCTAACTATTCAGAAGAATTGCAGGCCCTAAACATTACAGCATTGGCACAAACATTACAACTTGTCAATATCAACAGTTTGTATTCCACAGTAATTGATTTTCAGTTCCGCAAGCCCTCAACGGTGACAAACAACTGGCATTGAAGAAAAAAAGCACAAAACGCAATTAATACCAACAGAAGAGTAACATTGCAGTGGAAACTGACATATTGTGGAATAACAAGAAACGTGAAAAAAAAAACCCATCCATCCATCCATGAAATGCCATGCCGATAAGCGTGGGCGGTCATGTTTTGCTATCTCACTCGATCACCAGGTCGTGGATAAGCTCCGTGTCCCTGTCTCTGCCATGCCACGAGGCCAAGCCATCCAGGTATCTACTTCTCGGTCTTCCCATTGGTCTCTTCCCTTCGATATTGCCAGTTGAACACGTTTTCAAATAAGGGTGCAATACATGAACATACGAATCATTCTATAAACTTCAATCAAAAGAGGACCAACATCATTGGCCATTAAGAATGTAGCCCACTACAGAGACATTCACAACTATATTCGTTATGCAAAACAGGTAATCATGTTCTGTCTCAGCAGAGTAGAGAGTTTTTCACGAAGACTCAAAGCGGTTCTGTCACTCATGTGCACATGTGAAAAAACTACACAGACAGCTGAACAGATCCTTAAAAAATTACACATGATGATTGCGGTATCATCTCTGGTCACTCCATGCGCACATTAACTCACAGCTATTTGGAAGCTTTCACGAACTTCATATAAAAAGCTAAATGCATCCTAGTAACATGACGCCTTGTGTACACATTATTAACCAGCAGCTGAAGAAAAAAGAAGGGCATGAAAAATAAGGTAAGAAATATATTATTTCTACTTTCCTCTCCATTTCTATTTCGATTCTGCATTATTCCCATGCATCTGTAAATTCTGAGTCATTACTAATATTACACATTGCACCCACTCCCACACGAATCTGGATATGTCTTGTGTCGTCACCCGAATTGATGGGCATTACTGTAAAACAAGTTTGTTAGCGTGAATTCACTAATTTTCGCCAAAACATCAAAGAAATGACGCCGCTTTCCATGATGTAAGTTACCTTTGGACCTATCCAAGACATATTCCTTGAGTGGGAATAAGTATAGGACGACAGGAAACATTTCATAAGGTTGCTAAGTTTAAAAAAAATTGATCGTGACTGAGGGCAATCATTTGTAAATGGACTTTAGTAGCTGGCGGCAGGAGTTAGCACAAGACACAGAGCAGCAACCCTGGCCTTCAACGATAAAACCGGTTTTACAACACACATAACACATCCACACTGACACATAAACATGCACACAATCTTCTGTACGACAGGCATGCTGTATTGTTGACATGGTTGCTTCTATAAATACACATGTGGTTGCGGATCTCCCCCATCATCTTCTGCTTCTGCACTAACTTGAGGCTTGTAGAGCTGCCATACTGCGCTGCACATATTTCAACATAATTCTACGAATTGCACAACACTAATCCTTAGCCAGTTTTTAAAACGACTGTTTCCAATTACTTATCTTTTATTCAACAGCCCTTATCATTACAGCAGACAAATTAACTCGCAATGGGAAAAATAAGTCAACACAGACATAAGTTTTGTGTAAGGTTATCTTGTGTATCAGCAATAACCTGAGAAAAGTTTACTGACGACGAAAAACGCGACAACAAGAGTGACGAGTCACAGATGTATGTTGTACAGGTGTATAGAAAAAATCGTTATATCTGCACTAAGATTCTAAAACAGATAACACCTGGAGATGTGAAGAAAGAAAGAGTTTACATTCTGACCGTCTTCTGCCAAGTACTGAACATTAATAACGAGTATTTAATCGTCGATTTTTTCTTCAGTGGCTGTTGAGAAAAGCCGTCATTACAAAACCCATAGATGCTATCGTTTGTGAGGCAGCCGTGGCGTTACCTCACTTCACAAGGTCTAATCTTTATGGCCGGCCTATGATATGTTTTACATTTAACGCCGATATTTTAATAACACGACTCAATAAAAACTAACAAAAGATAAAAATAATACATTTCTCATCTCATCATGTTCCTCTTGTACCTTGCGGTGTCGAGGTGAAGTATAAACTTCGTGAGAGTGCCCGGTTATGGGCTTCGTATATCGACATTCCCATGGATTCTGTTATTCCCTCAGTCCAACGTTTACGTGGTCGGCCTCTTCCTCTGTTTCCATCTGGTCTGTACATCATTGCTTGTTGTGGCATGCTGTTGACTGGTAGCCTACTTGCATGGCCAAACCATTTGACTTGCTGCTTTCTAATAAAATCTAGAGCAGCTTTAACCCCTACTTTAGTCCTGATTTCTTCATTTCTGGTCTTATCTCTTCTTGATACGTTGAGTATTCTTCTCAGAAACCTCATTTCTGTTGTTGTGATTTTTCTTTTCTCTTTTTCTGTCATTGTCCAGGTTTGGCATTGGTAGCAGAGAGTTGGTAGGAAGATTGTGTTGTAAAGTGCTTTCTTAGTAGTTATTGATACATGTTTGTTCTTTAGTATTGGTGCCATTTGTCCAATGAGTTGATTTGCCTTATTGCACCTATTTTCGATCTCGTCTTCTGATCTGCCATTTGATGATATTATACTTCCTAGGTACTTGAAGCTCTTTACTTGTTTCAAGGGATGTTCGTTTAGGTGAATTGTTGCTGTTTGTTCTTCTTTAGTTATAGTCATTACATCTGTTTTGCTTGTGCTAATTTTCATGTTATGTTCCCTACACATTTCGTTTAGACTATTCATGTGGTCTTGTAATTCAGCTTCTGATTTTGCTATTAGTGCTTGGTCGTCCGCAAACAGGAGTTCTCTAATGGTTAGATTTGCAGATGGTTCTTCTTCTGTGTTCTCGTCATGCGGTATTCTTGCTGTCTCTGCTTGGCTGGTTTCTTTACATATGTTGTCTATATATGTTATGAACAAGAGAGGGGACAGGACACAACCTTGTCGTACTCCAGATCTTATGGTGAAGGGTTCTGAGTGTTCTCCAGTTGCTCTCACTATGCATTCACTGTTGTTGTATAAACTTCTGCATAGGTTTGTTAGATGTGTACTCACTCCATATTGTTTAAGGATTTCCCACAGCTTGTTTCTATCTACCCTATCAAATGCCTTTTCTTGGTCGACAAAGGCTAAGTAGAGTGTTTCATTGAATTCAATTGATTTTTCTATAAGTTGTCTAAGAGCAAAAATGGCGTCTGTGCATCCTTTGTTTTTCCTAAATCCAAGCTGCGTTTCGCTTAGCTGGGGTTCTAAAGTAGTTCGTAATCTTTTTTCAAGAATTTTGCAAAATATTTTCCCAGTATGACTCAACAGTGAAATGCCTCTGTATTGTGTGCAATCTCTTTTGCTGCCTTTGTTTTTCCAAATTGGGATAATTATGGCATTTCCCCAGTCTCGTGGTGTCTGTTGTTCTACCCAAAATATGGTTGAATAGTCTATGTAGCCAAGCTGTTCCTACTTCCCTTGCTGCTTTAATTAGTTCATTTGGTATTTCATCCTGTCCTGGTGATTTGTTTAATGGGGCTAATCTGATGGCTTCTATAATTTCTTCTTTTAGTATGTCTGGTTCTAGTTCCTCGGTGACATCTGTGTAGGTCTCTTGAATTCCTGTGACATCTGATGGGATGTTGAGAAGTTGTTCGAAATACTGCTTCCATCTTATTAGGATCAATAATACATTTACAGTTTCAAAAAACATGCCTATGGAGAAAAGCGTATCTGGTTCTTGTTAATACTGGTTTTCTCTGTTAGCTGGCAACCTCAGTTTTCTCTGTTATTCTGGAAACTTCAGTTTTCTCTGATATTCAGGTAACATCAGTTTTCTGTCATTCTGGCAACATAAGTTTTATCTCTTATTCTGGCACTATCAGTTTTCTCAGTCATTCCAGTAACAACAGTTTTCTCTGTCATTCTGGCAACATCTGTTTTCTGTCATTCTGCTGACATCATTTTTCTGGCTTTCTGGTAACATCAGTTTTCTGTCATTCTGTCAACATTAGTTTTCTCTGTCATTCTGGTAACATCAATTTTCTCTGTCATTCTGGCAACATCAGTTTTCTGTCATCTGGTAAAATGAGTTTTCTCTGCCATTCTGACAATATCAGTTTTCTGTCATCTGGTAAAATGAGTTTTCTCTGTCATTCTGGCAACATCAGTTTTCTGTCATCTGGTAAAATGAGTTTTCTCTGCAATTCTGGCAACATCAGTTTTCTCTGTCATTCTCGTAACATCAGTTTTCTCTGTCATTCTGGTAGCATCAGTTTTCTCTGTCATTCTGGTAACATCAGTTTTCTGTCATTCTGCCAACATCAGTTTTCAGTCATTTTTATTACATCAGTTTTATCTGTCATTCTGGTATCATCAGTTTTCTCTGTCATTCTGGCAACATCAGTTTTCTCTGTCATTCTAGTAGCATCAGTTGTCTCTGTCATTCTGGTGACATCAGCTGTCTCTGTCATTCTGGCAACATCAGTTTTTGTCATTCTGATAACATCAGTTTTATCTGTCATTCTGATACCATCAGTTTTCTGTCATTCTAGCAACATAGGTTTTCTCTGTTATTCTGGCAACATCAAGTTTTTGTCATTCTGGTAACATCAGTTTTCTGTCATTCTTGCAACATCAGTTTTCTCTGTCATTCTAGAAGCATCAGTTGTCTCTGTCATTCTGGCAACATCAGTTTTCTCTCACATTCTGGCAACATACGTTTTCTCTGTCATCCTGGTAACATCAGTTACTGTCATTCTGGTAACATTAGTTTTCTGTCATTCTGGCAACATAGGTTTTCTCTGTTATTCTGGCAACATCAGTTTTTTGTCATTCTAGTAACATCAGTTTTCTGTCATTCCTGCAACATCAGTTTTCTGTCCTGGCACCATACGTTTTTTTTTTCTATCATTCTTGCAACATCAGTTTTCTGTAATTCTGTCAACATCAGATTTTAGAGTAAAATTCTTGGCAGAAGACTTAATCTCCCCGACATGAGTTTGTCTGCAAGGATTTACTGATGTTAGGTGGTGATATCTAGCATTCGATTGTTCCATGGTGCTTCTGCTGCCTATCGTATTTGTCCCTTTTTCTGCAATTAAATTGTATAGTTTATTTCACAGATGTATATATCCTGCGGTGCTAACTTCGGCAGATCTTAGTACACGCAAATTATTCGCAGACAATCACGGATATGCGGAGACGTGGTAGCGCCGTGGCTTTCATGCTTGCCTGCCAGGCCGAGGTCATGTGTTCAAGTTCCATTCACAACGAGCATTTGCTAACACTTGACCTGGACTTCCAGCTCCACCTACCCTAGAGTGGCTACCGGAATAAGTACTGGGAAATAAAGGTGGTATTGATCACATCAAGCAACACATGCCGAGGGGTACGGTAACAATGTGGGGTTTGAACTATACACCAAAACGCCCCAAGGCATGGGAAATGGTTCTTTAATGTTTGTTTACTTAATGGCAGATGTACTCCCCACCCCTCCCTTTGCAAGAAGAAAAAAAAACTATATAAATAATGATGTCAGGTTAAAGCGAAGTGCTTTTGCTATAGTGTATTTTTAACGATTCACGTTAATTCGCTAACAATGATTCTGTACAAATATCACCGCGAGAGCATTCGCATCAGAGTGCACTACAGTTAGAAGCTGATGGGTCTGGGAAGTGTCTCAAGCACGTCTCTAGGCTACACTCATCAGTAGAGGCTGCAGATTCAGGGAAGTATCTCAAACACGTCTGTAGGCAACACTCATCCATATGTAAGTAACAGAAGACCACAACTGTCCGGTACGATATTTTCTCAAGGCCAAGGATGTAATTAGGTATGTCAAATTATAACATGCAACGTTCCGGTGTAAAATGACGTCTTGAAGTAATACAAATGCAGTATTCCCGCTGTAAAGTTAATCTAACTGTAAAATCATGTTCGTATTGTAGTTGTAGTCGTCGTTAGGACCCATCCTATCCTGGTATTCACTTTTGTCCTATTCCTAGGCGCGCCCACCGGGAGGTAGGGGGTGGGGATGGCCTCTAGATATTTTGTCTATATATTAGCTGTGAATATGACGAATAAGCAGACGTGGAAACAACACAATCGGTGATCATCGGAGAGCAGGCGAGATAGTTGGTGGAGCAGCTATCTCTATCAAATAGCTCAAAACTCTGACGTAGCCATCGGCGGGTAAAGAGGCGCCATACATAACCTCTTCCCGTGCTGCCTTGCAGGGTCTGTCTTTGTAGACAAAGGCTAGTGGAGTGAACCATACACAAACCGACGGAAGGCAAGAGGAAACCACCGCTGTATTATCCCAAGATAATCATGGTTCGAAATAACATTGATATAGATAATGGCCATAATGGGGATTCCCGTGGAATCTCTTCGACCAGTCATGTGCTACAGATGATAAGCCAAAATGGAAAGTTAGAAATGGAAAGAATGAAGATAAATATATTAGGTATTTCAGAAAATCAAAACAATTTTTTTCCCGTAGTGAATTTGAATAACGAAGACACAAACCATAGATTGTACGATTTGTTGCCTGGCATATTTCACTGCATCTCGTCACGTACATACTGCAGAACTCACACAACATAGTGTAAAATAACTAGAACCACCCTTCAAGCTGAAATATACACATGCTCGCACAGAAATGGCAATTGTCTACCACGGTAATTTTAAACTGACTATCACGCTTTTCTGCTTGCACAAAACTGGCCTATGTAGATTAATCATGATGGCTTCTGCAAACTTTAACAAGCGACTATTTTGTGTATTAAACAACACGCGAAAAGCGTTGTCCTCTATCAATTACATGACTGGTTTGACCTACTAATACGCAACATGGCAACATGTCCCTTCGGGGTCTTGGCTAAAGTAGTAGGATCGCTGATTCATTCCGAAGTCGGAGAGTATCTGCCTGCACGGCGAGGAACCACCAGTTTGCACACCAATAAGGCAGGCATGGGAAAAAGGATACCGTATAGCTGTCAGGCTGAAAAACATCTGATGGCTGTAGAGATGTGGTTTCTGAGGAAAATGCAAAGAATACCATGGACAGCCAGAAAGACCAATGAACAAGTCCTTCAAGAAACAAATGAAGATCGTAAATTGATTAGAGAAATTAGACGTAGACAGTCAACATTTTTTGGGCATGTTATGAGAAGAAATGGATTGAAGAATTTGGTGACAACTGGTAAGATCGAGGGGAACAGACCAAGGGGAAGACCTAGAAGCAAGTACCTGGATGGCTTGGCCTTGTGGCATGGTCGAGACAGAAACACGGAGCTGATCCACGACTCTGGTGATCGAGTGAGATGGCAGAACATGACTGCCCACGCTTACCGGCATGGCACATGATGGATGGATGGATATGTGTGTATGTATGTCAGGCATTGGTAGTACTTTGGTAAGGATGACTGTCATGCCCTTTTCATGGACCATTCCCCACTAGTCCAAGCCTGACATCCAGCTCACGCATGTGGCTCCTAATAGCTGTTAGCATGCGATAGTAGTCACCCTCCGGGCAACAGCTCTGACAGGCTGGCTAAACCAGGCGTGGGTAACCAATTCGGCTTTAAACCAACCGGTGATCTAGGATATGTCTACCCAGCATGTGAAGACAGGATTCAGCAGACTCAGCAGATTCGGAAGAAATCATTGATGATTCAATGGTCAGGACGGCATTTGCCCGCAGAGCGTTGTGCAATGTGATGAGCACAGCAAGGCACGCAGAGCCCCCTGGTCATCCACTACACCAGTATTCGTCTTCTGTCGTCTTGACTTTCTTGCCCTGTTTTCAGATGGACTCAAGCGAGAGAGTGGTCGACGAATTGCGCAACTTTTCTAAACTTTAATCCAATTCAACGCACAGTCATTCTTCGTCCAACTTCATCTATCACCTTCAAGGCCTGTGGCGATGGGCGAGCGGCGAAGCGGCAGGCGTGAGTACGCTGACAGACGTAGTTGCAGACCTGTACACAGGCGGCTCAGGCCATATGGTCGACATCTACTGACCGGAGCAGCAGTGGGATTCGGCAGCCCCCTGAGTGACTGAGCAGTTCTCTATAGGAAAGTACTGGTCACCTCCATAGCATGAGGAAGGGGCTAGAAAAGGTGCTCTAAACATTGACTACTCCATCATTACCTAATTAGCTAGCCGCGTTAGATGGATACTCTACACTGTGATCAACATACAACTAAAGTAAAAACAGGTAAAGCAACAACAACAAAAAAAGCAAACCATATTCCCTGAACCATCGGAATGTGAAATGTACGCACCCTACTTGATAGAGACGGCGCGTCGGGCCCAGAGAGACGAACACCACTGACTGGGATAGAGTTGGGCAGGTACAACATCGACATAGCAGTTTTGAGCGAGACACGACTTGCAAAAGAAGGCTAAATCTGTGATGTAGGTGCCGGCTACACATTCTTCTGGAGTGGAAGGAAGAGTGAGGAAAGACGCCGGGCCAGTATGAAATTTGCCATTAAGTCGGACATGGATGGCAAACTAGCTGAATTTCCAAAGACTATAAACGACAGACTTATGACAATTAAGGTAACCCTGCTGAAAGGAAAGAAGCATGCAACCATCGTTAGTGTCTACGCACCAACCATGACCAATGAAGATGACGTCAAAAACAAGTTCTATAAGGACCAGCACAATGTATTAACATCTGTTCCCAAAGGAGACAAACGTATACTCCTTCGAGACTTCAATGCCAGAGTAGGCATGGATATCGCCTCTTGGAGTGGCATCATTGGAAAGCATGAAGTCGGAAATTGTAACAGGAATAGACTCCTCCTCCTTCAGACCCGTGACGAACACGGTCTCTTGATAACCGACATAATTGTCCGTCTTCCAATGAGAAATAGGGCATCGTGGATGCACCCTCGCATGAACACCTATGTCATCGTGAGGAGGAGTGACAGACAAGATGTTCGGGTGACAAAATCCATGTGTGGTGCCGAATGTTGGACTGACCATCGTCTGATTGTTTCAAAAATATACATGTACATCAAACCACCACGCTGTCTTCAAGGGGCAAAAATAACTAAATATCATCCACCTACACAGTTAAATAAATTGCAGCTGCCGTTTGAAAATGTGTTGGAAGACCGCTTCTAGCCCAGTGCTTTAGCTAAACAAGATGCGGAACAGAGAGGAAAGCCCTAAAGGGGAAAAAAAAATATAAGATTGCTATAGAAATCTTGGGTCCATCCCCTCGGAAGCATAAACACTGGTCTGATAAACATTCCGAAGATATCAACCAATTGCTGGCTGAGAAACACCTTCTCCACAAGGCACACTTGAGCAACCCAAAGTCAGCATAAAAAAGATGCCTTCCATAACATCCGGAGAGTAGTGCAGCAGAAACTTCGGCACATGCGGGACTAATAGCTGAACAACAAAGCTGAAGAGATTCAAGGCTTTGCTGACAGACATGATATGAAACACTTCTACGACTCATTAAAAGCGGTCTATGGACCCATATCACCGGCATAGTTCACCTCCTTAGAGCATATGAGAGAACATAAGATAAGAAAGACATCCTTCAACGCTGGGCAGAGCATTTTAACAACATCTTAAATGCAACACCCTCCCCCATCGATGATGAAACCATCAACTACCTTCCTCAAGTCCCCACTAATGATACTCTTGCTCACCTGCCAACCAGTAGTATACAATGTGGTAACTAGCTCGTATTTGAGGTTGCAAACCTCAATATTTTACTATATAAAAAGTCTCCAACCTCATAGAAAACGTCACAAAAGCGGACCTCATTTTCAAGGGATGCAATCCCATGAATAAATAATTGAACGTATTTTTGCACCGTTACTTCCCTTTTTTTTTATTTGTTGCGATTTTAAAAAAAAAATTAATAACCACTGATAGTATTAGTTGTAGTGGGTGATGCTTAAACACTATCATCCAACGATTTATGCTGTTAAGGTACAGTGCTCTTCCTCCTTGGTTTCTTTTTTTTTCATTTCGTCTTCTTTCTTTATCTGTATTGGGCATAAACACTATCATCATTCCATTGGTGATGTGTAAGGGATACGGTTACAGTGCAATTCCTAGGGGTGGTCTAGGGGGCGGGCGGGAGTGGGACTGTGAGCTCAGGGGTGGGGCACGGGTGTCGGCGCGTATGGTAGGACTAGGAGTTTTGAATTTCGAGCCATGACAGGCGGCATATAAAAGAAAAACTTATAAGTAAGCATGTATATATGGCAACTATATGATATATAGAAGGTCGTAGTGGTGTAGACACTATCATCACACGGGTTATTAATGAAAACCTTAAACAGTAAAGATGGTCGGTAATATTGATTAGTTGTTGGTATAGCTCAGTGAAATTCGCTGGTAAGGGGTGGGTAGCAGTTATTAGTGATTTGTAGAGTGTCACAGTGGCTTGTTTACTACCATCATACAGGTTACAAACGAAAACATTAAAAAGGTAAAGATGACCGATATTATTGATGTTAGCGGGTATAGCTTAGTGAAATTCATTGGCTAAGGGGTGGGTAATGGTTATTAGTGCTCTGTAGACGGGTCATAGTGGTGTAAACACTACATCACACATTCTACAAGTGGAAATCTTACAATGTAAAAATGGCCGATATTATTGATGTTAGCTGGTATAGCTTAGTGAAATTTGTTGGTAAGGGGTGGGTAGCCGGTATTAGTGATATATAGAGTTTCGTAGCGGTGTAAACACTATCATCGTACGCGTTATAACTGAAAACCTTAAAATGTAAAGATGGCCGGCATTATCAACTGTACCGCGTATGGCTTAGTAATTCGTTAGTAAGGGGTTGGTGAGTGGTGGGGTATGTTGATAAGTGCTTCCTAGCACTATCATCCCCCGGTTGTCAGAGCTTGAAATGAAAAACTTAAAAAGTATAAATGACCGATATTATTGAATGTAGCGAGTATGGCTTAGGGAAATTCCTTGGTAAAGGATGGGTGAGTGGAGGTAAGGCTAGATAGGTGCTTCTGATAATTGTTAAGGGGTGGTCGAGTGGCAGGGTGGCTAGATAAATACGTCCGGTCCCTGTTAAGAGCAGTTAGGAGGTGCTAGATAAAGACTGTCTGTCGTTGGTAAAGGGTGGGTGAGTGGAAGACAGACTAGATAGCTGCTTCTGATCATTGTTAAGGGGTGTTAAGGTTTTCAGTTATAACTCGTATGATGATAGTGTTTACACCGCTACAAAACTCTACATATCACTAAAACCCGCTACCATCCCTTACCAACGAATTTCACTAAGCTATACCCTCTACAATCAATAACAATGGCCATTTTTACTTTTTAAGGTTTTCACTTGTAGCCTGTGTGATGATAGTGTTTACACCACTATGACCCTCTACAGAGCACTAATAACCATTACCCACCCCTTACCAATGAATTTCAAAAAGCTATACCCTCTAACATCAATAATATCGGTCATCTTTACCTTTTTAATGTTTTCGATTGTAACCCGTATGATGATAGTGTTTACACTACTACGACCCTCTACAAATCACTAATAACCGCTATCCACCCATTACCAATAAATTTCACTAAGCTAAACCCGCTAACATCAATAATACCGGCCATTTTTACTTTTTATGGTTTTCATTTGTCACCTGTATGATGATAGTGTATATGTCACTATGACACACTACAGAGCACTAATAACCGCTACCCACCCCTTACCAACGAATTTCACTAAGCTGTGCCCGCTACAATCAATAATAACGGCCATTTTTACTTTTTAATGTTTGCACTTGCAACCCGTATGATGATAGCGCGTACACCACTATGAACCTCTACAGATCTCTAATCACCTCTACCCACCCCTTACCAACGGATTTCACTAAGATATACCCACTAAAATCAATAATATCGGCCATTTTTACTGTTTAAGGTTTTCATTTGTAACCTGTATTATGATAGTAAACAAGCCACTGTGATACTCTACAGATCACTAATAACTGCTACCCACCCCTTACCAACGAATTTCACTAAGCTGTATCAGCTACAATCAATATTACCTACCATCTTCACTTTTTAAGGTTTTCATTTGTAACACTATGATGATAGTGTTTACACCGCTACGAAACTCTAAATATCACTAATACCCGCTACCCACCCCTTACCAACGAATTTCACTAAGCTATACCCTCTACAATCAATAACAACGGCCATTGTTACTTTTTAATGTTTTCACTTGTAGCCTGTGTTATGATAATGTTTACACCACTATGATCCTCTACAGAGCACTAATAACCATTTCCCACGCTTTACCAATGAATTTCTCTAAGCTATACCCGCTAACATCAATAATATCGGTCATCTTTACCTTTTTAATGTTTTCGATTGTAACCCGTATGATGATAGTGTTTACACTACTACGACCCTCTACAGATCAATAATAACCGCTATCCACCCATTACCAATAAATTTCACTAAGATATACCCGCTAACATCAATAATACCGGCCATTTTTACTTTTTATGGTTTTCATTTGTCACCTGTATGATGATAGTGTATATGTCACTATGACACACTACAGAGCATTAATAACCGCTACCCACCCCTTACCAACGAATTTCACTAAGCTGTGCCCGCTACAATCAATAATAACGGCCATTTTTATTTTTTAATGTTTTCACTTGCAACCCGTATGATGATAGTGTTTACACCACTATGAACCTCTACAGATCTCTAATCACCTCTACCCACCCCTTACCAACGAATTTCACTAAGATATACCCACTAAAATCAATAATATCGGCAATTTTTACTGTTTAAGGTTTTCATTTGTAACCTGTATTGTGATAGTAAACAAGCCACTGTGATACTCTACAGATCACTAATAACTGCTACCCACCCCTTACCAACGAATTTCACTAAGCTGTATCAGCTACAATCAATATTACCTACTATCTTCACTTTTTAAGGTTTTCATTTGTAACACTATGATGATAGTGTTTACACCACTATGATCCTCTATAGATCATATAGTTGCCATATATACATGCTTACTTATAAGGTTTTTTTTTATATGCCGCCTGTCATGGCTCGAAATTCGAGACGCCTAGTCCTACCCCACACGCCGACACCCGTGCCCCATCCCTGAGCTCACAGTCCCATGCCCGCCCGCCCCCTAGACCCCCCCCCCCCCCCCCCCCGAGGAATTGCACTGTAACCGTATTCCTTACACATCACTAATGGAATGATGATAGTTTTTATGCCCAATACATATAGAAAGATTGAAGACGAAATACAAAAAAAAAGAATCCAAGGAGGAAGTGCACTGTACCTTGTCAGCATCAATCGTTGGATGATAGTGTTTAAGCATCACCCACTACAACTAACACTATCAGTGGTTATTAAATTTAAAACAAAATCGCAACAAATAAAAAAAGGGAAGTAACAGTGCAAAAATACGTTCGATTATTTATTCATGGGTTGTATCCCTTGAAAATGAGGTCCGCTTTTGTGACGTTTTCTGTGAGGTTGGAGACTTTTTATATAGTAAAATATTGAGGTTGCCAAACTCAAATACGAGTCTAGTTACCACATTGTATACTACTCCAACCATACTGGAAGTAAATAAAGCCATCCAGCAGCTTTCCATCGGCAAGGCTCCTGGTCCTGACTCCATTCCGGCAGAGATATTCAAAGCCGATGGACCGGTTCTAATAGAGCAACTTCACCAAATCTTTACAAACATATGGGTGTGCGAGACCATGCCGCAAGATTTCAAGGACCCGTCAATATTCCACTATTACAAACGTAAAGAAAACCGCCATTCTTGTGACAACCACCGAGGCATCTCCATGCTCTCAATTGCAGGGAAGATACTCGCCAGTATTCTTCTCAATCGCCTCACAGCACATCTCGACTAAGGTCTTCTTCCTGAGAGTCAGTGTGGCTTCAGAAAAGAACGAGGAACTGTTGACATGATTTTCGCTGTAAGGCAGTTGCAAGAGAAATGTCTTGAACAGAACTCCGAAATCTTGTCCACTTTCACTGATCTTACCAAGACTATTGATACAGTTAGCAGAAAAGGACTGTAGAAGATTATGGTGAAATATGGCTCTCCACTAAAGTTTGTCCAAATAGTGTGGTTATTTCCTCATGGTGTGCAGGCAAGAGTACAGGAAAATGGTGAACTGTCTGAGCCCTTTCCTGTCACCGATGGAGTAAAGCAGGGGTTTTTCCTGGCCCCAACACTGTTCAGCCTCATGATTTCAGCTATGCTGACGAATGCCGTCAAAAACAACGCCATTAGAATAGACATCAACTAACGCATGGATGGAAGGTTGTTCAATCTCAGAAGGTTGAAAGTTAAAACCAAAACTACCTGCGACACCGTCTGAGAACTGCTGTTTGCTGATGATTGCGCTCTATATGCCAACTCAGAGGCAGACATGCAACACAATGTTTCAGCTTTCTCATTTGCTGTGCCAACTTTGGGCTCAATATCAACTTGGAGAAGACTTTAATTGTGTACTTGCCAGTTTCTGTGATTAATTACACATGCCGAATATCAAGGTGAATGGTCATAGATTAAGTGTTGTGGACAAATTCACATATCTTGGCTTCACTGTGTCCCAAGCAGCCACAATTGATGACAAAGTGAATGCAAGAATCCCCAAGACCATGTGACCTTTGGCAGACTGTACAAGAATGTGTGGGACAGAAATGGAATAAACCTGCAAACAAAGTTCAAAGTCTACAAAGCAGTCGTATTATCCACACAGCTACATACTTGTGAAACCTGGACTGTTTATCAGCGACATGGTAGTAAATTAAACCGCTGTCTTAGGAAGCTATTGACAATTAAATGGCAAGATAAGATCCCAGACACTGAAGTCCTAGAAAGAGCGCACATGTCCAGTATCCACACTTTACTAATGAAGAATTAGATATGCTGGGCTGGTCACTTAACTCACATGCCAGATCACAGGCTCCCTAAGCGAATATTTTATGGCGAGTTGCGTTGTGGTAACGCTCCCAAGGCGGTCGGAGGAAACGCTTTAAAGACACTGAAGTTCTCACTAAGAGCTTTTGGAATTCATCACGACACTTGAGAGACTGCTGTCAAAGACCGAAATTCGTGGCGTACATCATTACTCAAGGGCGCAATGCCACACACGTGAATTCCCGACGGTGCTATATATGGTTATCGTAAATACACAGATGTGGATCCCCGACGCCGCTATATATGGTTATCGTACATACATACATGTCGATCCCCGACGGTGCTATATATGGTTATCGTACATACATACATGCGGATCCCCGACGGTGCTATATATGGTTATCGTACATACACACATGTGGATCCCCGACGGCGCTACGTGTGGTTCTGGTACATACACACATGTGGCACCTCGACGGTGCTACTTTTATTGCAGACTTTTACAGTGGGCAAAAGAGCATTTTAGGATTATTGGAAACACCTGGTATCAACAACACCCAAGGAGATTTTAGACATAGAGGTCATGACCATAAAATCAGAAATCATACTGAGTACATTCTCATCAACAGAAGATTTTGAAATGCCTTAACAGGCGCAAAATATATACCAAGCGCAGACTGCTAAAGCGACCACAGATTAATCATAAGCAGTATACATTTAACATTAAAGAAGGTCAAATATACACCAAGAACATAAAATTTGATTTACGTGCACTGTAGAGTGAGGAGATAAAAGATAAATTCAACGTAGATATAAATTTAAATATTGAGCACAACCCACCACTGGCAATGCTGATCGTATTCTGGTATGAACCTAACACCTATCCACGTCAATATGGATAGGTTTTAGGTTCATACCAGAATACGATCAGCGTTGCCAGTAGTGGGTTGTGCTCAATATTTAAATTTCAAATTCCGAAACAACCAATAAATCAAGTAGATATAAATAACAGATTTGATGCATTGTCTGATCTGGAAATAATTCAAGATATCAGCGACCAATAGGAAATATTAAAGAAATCAGACAGCCAGGCTGCAGAAACAACTATCCCAAGAATAAAGATGATGGGACACAAGAAATTGATGACGAAAGACATCTTAAATCTCAACGAAATAAGAAGAAAAGACAAACATAACCATGAAAAATATGAAGAGATTCAAAGGAAAATTAGAGAATTGTGCAAAATTGCAAAAGAAGCATGGCTTCAGGAAAATTTCATGGAAATTGAGAACCATTACAACACCTGGAATACCAAATTAATGCACAAAAGAATTACTTACATCACTAACAAAAGAGCACACACATAAACGGGTTAATTAAAAACCAACGACGGCAAAATCAGAATAGATAAAAATCAGATTTCACATGCAAGGTCGGATTATGTGAAAGACCTGTATGTTGATACAAGAGAGGAACAGTATGATATTCGTATTAAAAATGAAGGACCATGAATTTTGAAGATGGAAGTTCAGAATGTTCTTAACAATGTGAAAACTGGCAAGATCCCAGATCAAGACAACATCACAGCAGAAATTATCAATGCCTTAGAAGACTATGGAATAGACTAGATTACCAATCTGCTGAATACACCATATGATACTGGAGATATACCTCCTGAATTATGTACTTCTATATTTATTGCAATCCCCGAAGAAATCCGGAGCACTGAAATGTGATCAATATCGAACAATTGGTATAATGAGCATATCACGAAGATTTTGCTAAGAATCATCATGCAAAGAGTTATAAAGAAAATACAACCAGAAATAGGGGAAGAACATTGTGGGTTCTTAGAAGGCAACGGCACAATAAATGATGTGTGTATACTGAGAACAGTAATTGAACGTTCAATAGGAGATCTACATCTTTGCTTTATTGACTACACAAAAGCTTACGATAAAGTGAGGCATGTTGACATGGTGAAGATGCTTTCAGATCTACACATTGATGGGAAAAACCTTAGACTTGTAAAAAATAACATATATTAGAAACAACAAGCTGCCATAAGGATTGTTAATGAAGAAAGTCAATATCAGCCTATTAAGAAAGGTATACGACAGATATATTTAGTGTCCCCGGATCTTTTTTGCCTATACAATGAAAATATTTCCAGAAATTTAGAAGATTTGAGAGGAATCACCATTGGGAGACGTAATATCAATAACATTCGATATGCAGATGATACAGTATTGATTTAAGACAATGAGCAGGATCTGCAACATTTAGACACTGAACAACTAGAGTTAGAATTAAATTGTAAGAAGACTTGGTCGGCACTAGGACGAATGAAATACCACAATCGCGTTCCATAATTTGCCAAATGCATACGCCATTTAGTAGTAGCTAATCCTCTGAAGATAGAGCCTGGAGCCATAGTCTAAGCCACTCCATCCACTCAATACAGACAAAAACACATCTGCAGAAAGCTATTTTGATAGAAATGGAGAACGGTCGAGCAACATCTCTAGAAGCACAGATTCTGACGTTTCTATAGCCGATGCTCTCAACATTAACGTCTTAAATAACCCACACGTCATCTGTTCACACGCGCCGCTCGACAGAATCATCGGCATTAGCCGTCAGAAAACAGCAGCATAACCAGGGGTCTAAAGCGCCGCGTCACAGACAGTGTCTGGGCGAGGCCTTCACAAGATCAACTGTGACACAAACGGCACAGTTATATTGGTGACTCAACCATTCAGACATTAATGTTAGGTGTACAATGAATTTTCTTGAATTCTCACAACACTGACAGAGTTAACTTCACCACAGGTATTGTCTGCAATCAGTGTCTACGGTCAGTGTCTACGGTCAGTGTCTACGGTCAGTGTCTACGGTCAGTGTCTACAGTCAGTGTCTACGGTCAGTGTCTACAGTCTGTGTCTACAGTCTGTGTCTACTTTCAGTGTCTACGGTCAGTGTCTACAGTCAGTGTCTACAGTCTGTGTCTACTTTCAGTGTCTACGGTCAGTGTCTACAGTCAGTGTCTACGGTCAGTGTCTACGGTCTGTGTCTACGGTCAGTGTCTACAGTCAGTGTCTAGGTCAGTGTATAGTCTGTGTCTACGGTCAGTGTCTATAGTCAGTGTCTACAGAAAGTGTCTACAGTCAGTGTCTACAGTCAGTGTCTACAGTCAGTGTCTACAGTCAGTGTCTACGGTCAGTGTCTACAGTCTGTGTCTACTTTCAGTGTCTACGGTCAGTGTCTACAGTCAGTGTCTACGGTCAGTGTCTACAGTCTGTGTCTACGGTCAGTGTCTACAGTCAGTGTCTACAGTCAGTGTCTACGGTCAGTGTCTACAGTCTGTGTCTACTTTCAGTGTCTACGGTCAGTGTCCACAGTCAGTGTCTACAGTCAGTGTCTACTTTCAGCTTGCTTCGGAGGTCACGGGTAGCAAGCATCACCTGGACCTTTTCTCCGGAGCATGCCTGTGTGCTGAGGAATGAACAGGCGGACAGATTGGCTGGCTCTGCAAAACTTGTTGGAGTATTGATGCATGACAAGGCAGACGTGGTTGCGGCCTTGTGGAAGCACGTGTACACCTCGGAGGAGCAAATGGATCACCATAGTCTGGCAAGAATGAGGCAGCGAGGTGTGACGAGGGGATATGGCCGACGATCGACGCTCAGAGGAAAGGCGAGACGGACATATAATCAGTTTGCTACTGGAACTATTAGTGTTGGAACTCTTCGCTGGCTGCTGAGGATGGGGACGGAGCGCTTATGGGAATGCCCCAAATGCTGTGATGTCGGTTCCTAAATCAATCAATCAATCAATCAATCAATCATATTTGCTATCATAATTTATAAAGTCAGCATTGCACTCATTGTTGCTTGCAACAAAACTAAACTAGGTTCATATTAAATATACATTCTGTTATTCACAACCCGGATAAAAAATACCTTGCGTTGAATGGGGGAAAAAAACATTTTTTAAAAACGGGAGAACATTTATAGGCTACATGAACTGGGAAATCAAGTCTCAGGCAATCGGTGCACATAAGACCTTACCTTTATGAGAGCGTGTATGAAAGGCAACGCCATCACCCCAAACATATTAGAGAGGGGCGGCGAGAAAGGAGAGGGTGTGGGGAATTGGGAAAAGGGGTTAATTTACAGGAAAAAATGGCTGCTGTGATTGATAAGAGGGGAAATAAATGCGTGATAAGAGTTAACTGATGTCAACATTCTAATCTCTGGGAAATGAGAATAACGCATAGAAAACTGTACTTATCTCCCATGTGTGTCAGGTGATAACTTATCGCTCATGCTTTCTCGAACCGAACATCAGCTCCCCGGGGACTGCGTCCAAGGTTCGCACATGTCACTTCAATCCTTCGTCATTTTACACCGACATTTGCGTAAAATGTAAAAGGTATTTCATAGATTAGGTCTAATCTAACATACCCTATTTTCTATGGTTCCAGGTTTGGGGAATGATTGTAACTACCTATATTTACGTGCACGTGGACGCGTCTATTGTTTATAGGGTTGTGATCATCCAATGGCATGCAATCTGGAACATTTAACTGGCTCAGGCGGTATCCAGAAGCGCGTGTGATGTATCTCTTCAACATAGCACGGATGCTAGGACAGTGAAGAATACATATTACGAACAAAAATATGTCATCAGGCATGAAGGATAATTTAATGAATTAATAGTAATTAAAGAGCAGATGGACACGAATTCGTTATATCATCAGATCATTTCAAGATTTACGATTTTAAGATTGAGATGATGCTCAAAACCATAACAATCCATTGGAATTTGAACCGGAGGAGAAAATATAAAAATTATAAAGTATAAGTATACAGATGACACAAAGATATGGCAGTGTCAAAATGGAACGTTAAACATTCTATACATAGTAATGGAGGAGAGTCAGAAGGAGGGGTTATTATTTGCAGTTATCAAAACTGTGTCCAAGGTAGTTTCCATAACATTCCAATGTATTATGTATTAGTTTTATTGTGGAATAATTCCAGCGTAGTAGGAAAATATGCATCTTGAAAACTTCAACAGCCTGACAATGTCAACTAATATACGAGACATGAATGTCATGACATTAACCAAGACAGAATACTGTAGAATCACACATGCAGCAGACCAGACACCTACAGAAACACACGTGTCTATAGCTCTGTATGTTGACCTGTCACGTGTTCTGTTCTCACGGGTATCCCTCGGTGTCGAGGTAAATTCCACAAGAATTCATTCCTATTTGATCTGGATGGCTGGGACATTGTCCCAACAAGTATTCTGTGCTTTTTCAGATTCCTACATTTTCATATCATACTACCTTTATCTTCGGCAACTTGTCTTCCTACTTAAATGTGAAGATTTCTAGTAAGGGAACTTAAGTTAGTATACTGTTTATATACTACTCAAGAGTTCAGAGCAGGTGTCAAACTTCACATCTATACCTAATCGCATGCTGTGGGTAGTTTGGCCGAAAAGAGAAGGCGTCTAATGTAGATCCACACAATTACATTTATATGGCATTGCGGTACTGAGAAAATCTGACTACGCTGAATGAGAAGTCATGAAGTGTTCATCTGACATCATCTAATAACCAACACACATCACCCACACAGTGAGTCGTACACTTGCTGGGGAAAGGTGCATATTTCAAGAACGGATCAGGAAGGTTCACATAGTTGTAAATGATAGACAGACACATATATTTATATCACACACACACACACACACACACACGTACGCACGCACGCACACACACGCACGCACTCCCGCACGCACACGTATTTGTGTATTGACACATATTAAACGAAGGGCATTTGGTCTAGAATCTCGTAAACTTCTCTTCAGATCACCTGCCCAGTAACATGAGAGTAATTGTGATTACGACCAGCTCTCCAAGGTAAAGATTTCATCCACGTTCTCGTCCACTCATGCCGTCTTTATCTGCTTCTCTCGACGCTCATTAATATGACCGACCAAAAGATACCAGTCATTATCATCATGGACTGCGCAAGAAGAGCGCGGAACACGTGTGGAAATGCCCCGGGTTCAATGATGGTGTTTCTGGGTTCATTTAATGTTACTACAGGACACGATCCCTTGTCAGTATTTGACACAGAATCAACACGTTTAAACAACTTGGCACATTCTGGTGGCATTATTTTAAAAGCAACATGTCAAATGAAACCATAAAATAAATTATTACAAAAATACCTATTGAAAGTGCAAAATATATTTTTAAAAAAAAACAGAAATAATTGCGATGTAAAAGGATCAGATCACCGGGAAATACACAATTCAATTAATCTGATCAAATCTTAGGCAAGTCCATAAATATTAACATACTATAATAATATCAGTTTGGTCTGTGATAAACAAAACAAAAAAAAGACTAGAATGAGGTAAGTATAAATGGCAGCTTACAAAACACACTATGCTAAACTAAATATTAAATTAACTTATAGCTTTAATTTGTTTCACAACAGCAGACATGGGTCTTGTGCAAAATTCCTCTTCTGGTTCCCTGTCTGAGATAGACATTGGCGACCACAACCCTCTACTCTCCCACGGCATGTAATGCTTTACTAGGATCAGTGTTGCTTTTATATACACACACATACACACACACACACACACACACACACACACACACGCACATTTTCCACAGTATCACTTGTTGGTGTTAATGCGTTATCTAGTACTTCTTTTTTCTATCCACGATATTCGTAATTTTAAAAAGAAATACGCGCGCGCGCACACACACACACACACACACGCACACACACACACACACACACACACACACATTTGCACTGCTTCCATGTCCCTAGACATTATATTATCCTTTGTCTTTTATTCACATCCCAAGAGAAGAAAGGTCTCTCTCTCTCTCTCTCTCTCTCTCTCTCTCTCTCTCTCTCTCGCTCCACCCCCCCCCCCCTTCTCTCTCTCTCCACCCCCCCCCCTTTCCTCTCTCTCTCTCTCTCACTTTAAGTAAGTGGGTTATTGTGTCATATTTCTGTTGCTCGTTACGCTGAGCAATATTATGAAATAATCTTTGGATATGGAGATTCTGGTCTTTATCCCTATGTATTATCATCCTCCACGAGATGTCACTGTGTAGTCTAGATATTTATATTGGTTTCCCGATTAGTTAATTCCACTGCCTTGATACAAAATAAGGTGTAACATGGTTAACGCATGGAGGGATATAGGTAAACACAACAACACAACGAGACAGGGTTAAAAACCCTAGGGTCTGTAAGCAGGAATCGATTATAGCTCATGATAGGCGGAGAGCATGAGCCAATACGATTAAAATTGTTTGCATATCCTTTACAGGACATTGCTGTCAACATCAGCATCTTTCAGCTGATTGTTGATTTCTTGGCAAGATTACGCTCAGTAGTTTGCCATTGCTTTCTGTGCGGCCGGCTCACATACCCCGTAAGTTACCGACGCGATTCGAACTACTGCTGATTCTCACCGTCGTCACGTTACCTACGAGAGTATACGAGATTCCGGAGAAAAGTCGCTAACCTCAGGGCCAGGAAGCCGACCCAGTACGATTAGCAGTCAGAGAACACGGTGAATTGGTCACGTGATAACACGCAAAGTCAGACGGTCACGGTTCTTGGACGGCGTTCGGACCCAGGGCAGCTGATGTGTTTACACCTCCGGTAAACAACTGAAGATTAATGATACGAATCAACTGACTGATTGCAAGAATGTTAACCATGTGTTTAGAGGCCACGAACAAAGAATACAGAATTGTCGGCCATCTAGAATGTCTATTGGACGATTGAAGTTCCTATAAATTATTATTGTACGTTAAATCAGCTTTGTTTTGAACGACTAGTCCAGTGTGTGCTGTGTCAGAAAATTCGTACAAGGAAGAGACTATAAGTAGAAGTATTTACTATCACTTATCATAGTATTCGCTGAATCAAATTGACAGCGATCTTGACGCCAGCTGACTCAGGAATAAGCACACTATAGTCTGTCCAGAAATGAATGCCGTCATTCACGATCAATTATTTTGAAAACTGTCTGTTGCATCGTTATGACATTTTTCCTGCCGTCTTATATTTACCCCCACCCAAGGAATATGTTTTTGATAGGTCCAAAAGCAACATCGAAAGCGGCGACATTTCTTTGATGTTTTGGCGAAAATGTAGTGAGTTCACGCTAACAAACTAGTCTTACAGTAAAGCACGTCATTTCGGGTAACGACACCAATACAAGGCGTAGCCAGATTCGTATGGAAGTGGGTGCAATAAAAAAGTAGCTTGAAAGTCGACAGGGTCGACTGCATTGCACCGGGTTTTATCACATATGGCTCAGTATCTTTCCGCAGCGCGGAAAGCGTAGCACAAAGCACGAACTCCGTAGCTCCAGCGACGACCCTCGAGAGTCTCCGATAAAATATACTCGTGAAATGAAGGATGCGGCCCGGAATAGAACATACAACCTTCGGAGCCCGAGTCAGACGGCTTGACCACTTCACCACAAAGACTCCCGAGAGGGGTGCAATGTGTGATATTAGTAAAGACAGAGAATTTACAGAGGCATTGGGTAAATAATGTGTAAATTGAGAGGAAAGTAGAAGGAATATATTTCTTACCTTATTTTTCATTTCCTTCTTGTTTCTTTAGCTGCTGGTTAATAATGTGTACACAAGTATTCATGTTACTAGGATGCATTTAGCTTTTATATTGAGTTCGTGAAAGCTTCCAAATAGCTGCGAGTTAATCAGTAATCAGTTATCAGGTGGGGTATCTTCATTGCACTCTGGACAGGCCCATAGGTGCTCAGATCCTCCCCCCCCCCCCCAGCATATGCATCAGCGTCCGGTGGCTAATAGTGCCAGTTCTGTGTTGGTTGACGAGGCACCTCGTTTTTCCGATGTACATATCGCGTCTAGCCATGCCTATTCTTACACACAAGTCTTTCATCCTGGACAGCGATGTGGATTCACTGACGTCAAAGTCCTCTGTTCTCGCCATATCTTTAAGGGCGTTAATAAATCGGCCCGATCCATGGGCTGGCCATCTACACGGGGTGCAGAGCCAGCCAGTTTATCAGCTCGTTCATTTCCCTCGACTCCCGCATGACCCGAGACGAAGATGAAGGTGACTTTACGGACAACAGACTTCTGCAGCGACTCAGTCCACTGTCTACGTACAGATCCAGCTTCGACCTTCTGAATCATACTCATTGAGTCACTTAGTACACACACGTTGGTATAATGCTGTGATTCCAGCCATATGAAAGCCTGTGTAACTGCCATCACCTCCATCGTCATGCTGCTCGTGGTCATAGAGTGGGCACCACTGGATTCTTGAACGGTTCGGCCCGCTGAACGGGCTGTAAATGCCCACGCACTTCTCTGCTGCTTTAAAACAGATCCATCTGTATAGATGAGCACTTCGGGGCTATCTGAATGTTCATAGATGAGCGCGTTGACCTCTGCATTGACAGCGGCAGGGTTCTGCTCTCTGCATAGTCTGTCGAGTGTGATGATGCAGGAGAAAGTGCACTTGAAATCTGGAGGCACCGGCACACATTCCTTGCCGGGGTTGATACTGGTAAGACTGCAGACCTGTCTGACATCTTCCGCCCGACCCATCCATGATTTGCCTCTCTTTAGCCTGTCACCCTTTTCTCTGAATATAGCGTCATGCAGAGGGTGCTGCTCATCTGCACTTATTTGTTAGTATGCACGAGCTCTCCAGATCTTGATCCTGTGTTCCATTGTTGGGAAGTCAAGGAGGTATCTCATTGCTGCACAGCTGGTGTCTCTCGTGCAGCCCAAAATGATGCGCATGGCTTCGTTTTGTACCTTTTCAAGTCTTCCAATCTGTGTAGGGCTGACAGTGAAGATGGCCAGGGCATACTCGATGCGTGAAAGCACCAGTCCTTGGAACAGAAGTATTAGGAGTCTTTGCTCGATATTGGCAGTCGCTATGACTCTCGTTGCTGACAAACCGTTAGTAGTAGGATACGTCCTAACTGATTAGCATTTCTGGATTGTGGTGCTGGATTGACCCCAATCCAGCTGGATTGGGTTAGGGTTAGGGGTTAGGGGTTAGGGTTAGGGGTTAGGGTTAGGGTTAGGGTTAGGGTTAGGGGTTAGGGTTAGGGTTAGGGGTTAGGGTTAGGGTTAGGGTTAGGGTTAGGGGTTAGGGTTTTTGTGTGCTCCTAATTATACTTTCTGGATTGACCTCGCTGGATTGTCCCCAATCCAGCTCGGGACCAGGGCGGTTTGGGTAGGGTAGGTACTTAAGGTCATATGTAAGGGGTCGATACATCTAAGAAAAGACATGTTTTCTAAGAGCAGATAACTGTGTGTATAATATTTTAACTAATTTAAAAAAAAAAAAATTAAACTAAATTAAACAACAACCAAAGGCGCGCGGCGGCGGGTGGCGGGCGGCCGGGGCGGGGCGGTTGCCGGGTGCGGGCGCGCGGTCGCGGGTTCGAACCCCATAAAATACGTCACATAAGTAGGTAGGGGGTCATTCGTAGTCATGGATCCTAGATGGAAACATCCTTTTACCTCGATGATTGCGGGACCAACAGGTTGTGGTAAATCCGTCTTTGTACAACAGTTTCTGGCCCATCTCCCAGACATGGTCGACCCGATTCCAGAGGAGGTTATATGGTGCTACGGAGAGTGGCAACCCATGTACGAGACTATGAAGGGTATTCAATTTAACGAGGGACTGCCCGACGTGGAAAAATGGTCTGGGGATAGACGGCGGTTAGTGGTTATAGATGATCTAATGGCCGAGACAGATGATAGAGTGACCAAACTATTTACTAAGGGTAGTCATCATCGTAATCTCAGTGTCATGTATATAGTCCAGAACCTTTTTGGTAAGAACAAAGAACAAAGAACTATCAGTCTGAATTCGCATTACCTAGTAGTGTTTAAAAATCCTCGAGACGGATCGCAAATTGCCAACCTGGCCAAACAGATGTACCCAGGCCGCGTGTCATATGTCCAAGATAGTTTTAAAGACGCGACATCGACGCCACACGGGTATTTGTTATTCGACCTTCGACAGGAAACACCGGATCAGCTCCGTTTACGCAGTCGTATATTTCCTGACCAGCACCAAGTTGTCTACGTCCCCAAGTAATATGTCCAACCGAGTGAAACGTCACGGGCCCATGCTGCGGTTTCTGGGTGAGGCAAAGCCAGCCGCCGTAAAAGCCGTAATTAAAACGGCTTCCCCGGAGCTCGTCCAATCAATATGTGAATGCTGTCACAATGTCTTAAAAGGGAATGTTCCCCTGACACCGAGTCAGAAGCGCCGACTGCAGCGACACAAAAACAGTCTGAGAGCGCTCACGGGTAAGAAACTGTCGCTCAAGAAAAGGAAACAGATCCTGCAACAAGGTGGTTTCATAGGTGCCTTACTCGGCCCAATTTTAAATGTGTTGAAGGGCATCGTGGGATTGTAATGGCCAAGAAAATGCTCCTGATCGACCCTCGGCTGCTAGAAAGACCCTATACACCACCCGACACACTAAACGATAGCCTGCGTGACTTGGACCAACAAATGCGCCAAGTCCTGGAGAGTGAAGATCTGCCACCTCGTGAAAAAGCCCGAGTATACCAACAAACCTTGCAGCGATATCTGAATCGACTAGATCAGTACAGACACAAGCCTTTAGGCCTAGTGGATATCAAAGAACAAAAACCCGAAGTCAGCACTGCACCCGAGACCACCCGTCAAATAACCGAGACACCTAGTCAACCTATTCAAGTAAGCGAACCCAAGAGTCAAGTAACTGCCCATACGCCAATAACACCCAAGAGTCAAGTAGTTGAGACCACTCCAGTGTATAAGCTCAGACGAAAGAAGAAGCCGAGTAAGTTAACTACGCCCAAAGTGGGAAAAATGGCCGCGCAATTAAGAAAGTATTACTACGATCCCCAGCAGCCGGGGGCCTATGGCGGGGCCGCCGCCTTAAAAAGAAATTCTAAACTGAACGCTAAGCAAATAGAGAAATGGTTACGCCATCAGGACACGTATACTTTGCATAAACCGATCCGTCGGCGTTTTCAAAGACGTCAGACCATAACCGGTGGGATAAATCAACAGTTTCAAGCCGACTTGATAGATATGCGCCAATTACAAAGATACAACGATGGGTTGTCGTATCTAGTGACCTGCATCGATGTGTTTAGTAAATATGCCTGGGCCATCCCGATCCAGAAGAAAACAGGGGAAAGCGCTGGTGGAGGCTGTGAGTAAAATCTTTGGTGATAGACAACCGGTAAACTTTCAGACCGACAAAGGGTCGGAATTTGTCAACCAGACCTTCCTAAAATTTCTGAAAGACCGAGGTGTGCATTTCTTTACCACCGAGAATGAAGACGTTAAGGCCTCTATAGTGGAAAGATTCAACCGGACGCTTAAAGAAAAAATGTGGCGGTATTTCACCAAGACTAATACACTGCGCTATGTCGACGTCATAGATAAACTGATCCGCAACTACAACGGTTCCTATCACAGAAGTATTCGCATGGCCCCCCGACAAGTCAACTATACTAATCAAGAAGAGGTGTGGCATAACTTGTACCAAAAACCCGACGGGTCAAGAAAAGTACATTTTACAGAAGGGGACCGAGTCAGACTGGCTCAACCCAAACAACCTTTTAAAAAGGGGTATGTGCCGTCGTGGACAGAAGAATTGTTTACCGTCAGTCGTATAAACCAGACCAGTCCGGTGACGTATGTGCTAAAAGACGATTCGGGCGAAGAACTACGAGGATCATTCTATCGAGAAGAGATCCAACCAGTCGGAGATAAACAAGTGTATCGGGTTGAAACCGTCTTACAAGAAAGACGAAGGAGAGGTGGTGGTAAAGAGTATTTAGTGAAATGGTTCGGGTATAATTCGTCATTCAATAGCTGGGTCTCAGACCTAACTAGATACCGAGGCTAATGGACTGAAGACATTGCGGAAACTACTGTACTGCGCCCACAAAATAACCCACCCAGCGAAAGAACCTCGTTCTGGTCGTTTTTTGGTCAACGGGTGCCGCGAACAGAGATTGTCTTCTTCTGTCAGATGGTCGTTATATACACCGTTATCGGCGTATCACTATTCAATCTGAGTCGCGGCAGCGCCGAAGCATCTGAGGGCAAGCTGTGGATTGCGCTAATGAGTAGTTGTCTGGGTTACATGCTACCTAACCCTAAACTATGAGCTTCTACGTGACATTACCGAGCAATGCTTCACCGAATATGTTTCCCAACAACAACCCGGGTCACTTTTTCGTCAAGTTGCCGCAGACTATTGATGTGACCAAACAATACGAAGTGGGTTTGGCCGAAATTCAGTTTCCCAACTACTACTGCAATGTGTTAGAGAATGAAGTGTGGTTCATATACATACCACCCCAGGGGAAACATCCCATAAGAGTGGTGTGTCCCTCGGGTATGTACAGCTCACCAGCTGGTTTTATAGAGGAACTGAATCGACTAGTGAAAGGGGAGGAAGAGCGTGACAGGGCACGTCCTGATCGGTTAGTGAAAGAGATTGATGACAAGGTGCGAGTCAGATTCTATTATAACAAGGCCTTGAAGAGAGCCCTCGTGAAACTATTCGAACCGGGGGCCACTGTTAAATTTAGCGAGAGATTGAGAAACATTTTAGGTTTTCCCTCTGGCAAGGTGACGGACGCCAACCCTCTAATGGAAGGCGAGGTGGTGGTAGAACTGAATAATGACCTTCAAAATGTCTACGTCTATTGCGATCTCATAGCCGCGAGACCAGTCGGAGACGCCATGGTCCCACTACTAAGGACTGTCCCGATCTTGGACCAGCGCTCAGCCTCGGTATTTCGCATCTATGACAAACCACACTATGTGCCACTGAGTCGGTATTCTTTCGACACGGTGGAGATCCTTTTAACCACTGAGACGGGGACAACGATCTCATTCACCAGCGGAACTTCAGTGCTGACGTTACATTTTCGCACGCGGAAACATTCAGACCTAGAATAATGGTGAAATACGTGGCGTTGCGCCGAAGTCCCAAAATGTACGAGGACTTTTACTGCAACCAAGCTGGCCATGGCATGCCAGTGTTTGTGGGTGGCAGGAGTCAGAGAGGTCGCGGTATCGGCAGTTTCTTCAGTGGACTTGGTCGCACAATTCTACCCTGGTTAAAGACAGGTGGTAAGGCCTTACTCCGAGAAGGTCTCGGCACAGGCTTGAAAGTGGCCCAAGACGCTCTAGCTGGTAGGAACGTTGGAGAAGCCTTTAAAGACCACGCCAAACAAGCCGGTCAGCGTTTACTGCAAGGCGCAGCCGATCATGTTAGCCAATCGGGTAGCGGTATTAGAAGAAAAAGGCGACCAGCGCCACCTGGTGAGCCGAGTAAACGTATAAAACTAAGTGTTGGTCCTAATCGGTCTCATAAGAAGAAGTATTCGGATATCTTCGCATGATGGCTCTGATTCATCCCAACTCTTGTGAGTGTCTGCATTCTGGTTTGGATCTGTTTAGCGTGCCTCCGACACAAACGGCAGTAGAAGAGGGGCAGTGTGTGGAGATTCACCCGCTCGCATCTCTAGCACCTGGAGCACCTATAGAATTTGCTATATCTGGCGCCAGTGAAGAGTATCTAGACTTATATAATACCTTCTTACACATCAGAGCTAAAGTCACACTACCCAACGGTGATAAACTACCACCCACAGCCGAAGTGGCCCCCGTCAACTATTACTTACACAGTCTGTTTTCACAAGTGGATGTCTCACTCAACGACACTCTAATCACCCCGAGTGAGAACACATACCCATATAGAGCCTATCTGGAAGCCACACTGAATCATGGGGAAGAAGCCAAGAAGAGTCATCTCTCAGCCGCCCTCTATTACTACGATACAGCTAAATTTCTCGATGAGACTCAAGGCGATAACAACAAAGGTCGAAACACCCGACGACAACTAGCCAGCGAGAGCCAAGAAATAGATATGATGGGTCGACTACACGTCGATATCTTTGCGCAAGACCGTTACATGATAAACGGTGTGGATGTGAAAATTAAGCTGACTCCATCGAAAACTACCTTTAACCTAATGGCCCCCGACGACACCTTGGCTTATTCATCCGTTATAACACATGCCACGCTGGTGGTTCGTAAAGCCAAACTAAATCCAGCCGTCGCTCTCGCCCATGAGAAAGCCTTGATGAGAGCCAATATGAAGCTACCGATCAAGCGTGTGGCGCTGAAAACATTAGCTATCCCCCAAGGGATGTTATCTCACACTCAAGATAATCTGTTTATGAGTCAAACACCCACCCGTATCGTGGTTGGCCTAATAACCTCAGCCGCCTTCAACGGTACTTTCAAAGCTAATCCTTATAATTTTCAAACCTTTGGGCTGACGTATCTGAACGTAACAGTTGATGGGCGATCTGCCACCAGCAAGCCGTTAACGATGGACTATGAACGTAATCAATACGTACGAGCCTTCTTTGGCACTAATCTTGCCATGGGTCTGGTGGGCAAGGACGCCGGTAATTCCATTGACTATATGCAATATAAACATGGGTATACGCTGTATGCCTTTGACCTGAGTCCCAGTTTACTGGACGGAGATCAGTTTGAGATGCCGAGGGCTGGTCCCCTAACCCTGGAATTTAAGTTCAACACACCCACCCCAGAACCATTACAAGTTATCGTCTGCGCCGAGCACGACGGGATAATTGAAATATCCAAGACCAGGCAAGTGCTAACAGATTATGCTTCATAATGGACACAGAACAGATTACCAGTCTACTTCTAGCGGATAGATATGTTCGACTGGTCCAGGTCAGAGTATGTGCTCGTGATCAGTTACCTACACAAATAGATAGAACTAAACCAGCTGCTTTGGTGATAAACACTGACCCCAGTGATCAACCCGGGTCCCACTGGATCGCGCTGTATTACGATGGGTTAGGCAAATGTGAATACTTTGATTCGTTTGGGCTACCACCCTTACAAGCTGACATAAGCAAGTTTATTGAGAAGTACTCAGTCAGACCGTTAATGTACAACACCCGGGTCTTACAAGATGTAATAAGTAACACCTGTGGCCTGTACGCTATCTATTTTCTCAAGCGGAAATGTCGAGGGTGGAGTATGCCACGTATTCTGCAGGCGTTTTCAAATAAACAACGGGTCAATGACCGGATTGTGGGTCGATTAGTCATCTTTTAATAAAGGTTAACCACCTGTTACCACAAACCTTAATGTAGGTCGACTGCTTCTGGTTATGGCTCGTTGAAACCAGTTTACACGTGGCTCAACGACTGGTATATAAACCCGTGGCTGAGACCAGTCGCACACCGTGAACCGAAGATGACTACAGAACTCAAGACTGTACCAGCTAATTCCGTCTACATGACTCGTGGTGGTGAAACCGTTCGACCCGTGGGGGACGGCGTCAAGGCAGTCTTTGTCTCATCCTTCAGAGGTACGACTACATTGCACATACGCCGCTTCTTTGGTGAGTCTGATAAAAAATACCCGACTAAGATGGGTCTGACACTTACTCGCCAAGAATACGAACAATTGATAGCGATGCAAAGTGGGATTCTAGCTGATTTTGATAGACTCTCATCCATTCAAGGTGCTAACGGTGTTCAAACCAAGCCCGTTACTAATCAAGTCAAACCAGTCACTAAAAATGTTCCAGCCAAGCCAGTCACTAACAGTGTTCAACCCTACCAAGACAGCCAAGTCACCAACACATATCAGGCCTACAATAATCAACCCAGCTACCAGGCAGGTGATGAAGCCGATGACAACCAGATGTTTGATGAAGCCGACAACAGCCAGATGTTTGATAGTCAACCAACATACAGTCAGATGTGTGATCAGAGTCCACCAGCCCGGAGACCAGCAGCCCTTGACTACTCAGACAACTGTATACCACTGGGTGATCCAAGAAAGAAGAGACAACGTGTATAGCTATCCATCTATGAAAATTAAAACAGAAAAAAAAATTAAAATCTCTGTCTTTGTTATTTGTTTTGTATCATTTTTGTAAACATTTGTCCTTTTGTACTTGTGATATTCTTCTTCTGGTGTACTTGGCTCGTTGGCAAATAGTTGTGTATTTGTACTTTTGTGATCTTGTACTTGTGTCCCACTGTTCTTGGCCCGTTTGTTCCCTTGTGTTTTTGGTATTGTCTGTTTGTGTATGTCAATTGTTCCACAGGTTTATGCCAAGTCAAACAACCACAGTCAACATGAATAAACATCACTTTGTAGTATGAAAACAAGAAAGACAAGAAAGTCGAAAACATGAAAAACAAGGAAAAAGCCAGACAACAGGAAAAACCAGTTATACCACTGAAATAAACCAACAAAACACACCAGTTGGTTTTCATAGCTTTTATTTTTTTCAGCAAAATCCAGTATGGGATAAAATTTCAATAGTGTACAAAACATATTCAACAAGTCAATTTTATCGACAACGATACCATGAGTGTGTATTTTCAGCGCATTCATTTACAAAGTATAGTAAAGTTGTTTCAATCGTTTACAAAATATCATTCATTTATATCAACCATCAATGTACAAAATCAGTGACAAAGTATCAAAATATATGCACAAATACTTAGTTTTTGTAGTTACAGCACATTCATTTACAAAGTACATTACAAAGCATTTCAAGTGTTTACAAATTGCATTTATATGGCATTCAAGTCATCAATTTACAAAAGCAGTGACATATTCACAAACATTTTAGTTTCAATGATGTAGACATTTCACTGTACCATCAATTTCACTGTACCATCAATTTCACAAGGCTATCACAGTACACGTACGAACACATAAAAGTTTTTAAAGGATCATATTATAGAACACACAAGTTTCATTGACGAAGGAGTATATTATCTTTCGAGATGAAAAAAAAAAAAAAAAGTATACAGTTATGTACACACAAACGGTTTTTTACACAGTATGATACGCATTTACACTAATAAACAACAGGTCACATGAGTGAATGTTAAATGTCTAGTGGTGAGGTGGTAACTTTGTCTGCTTGTACTTTTCTTTTAATATAAAAATAGGATAAGGCCTCTCTGTGCTGTTGATATGTGAGGACAGAGGAATCCTGTGTTTTAAACCCTATATTTGTCCCTCCACTGGCTGTCTGTGTGTCGAGTACATTTAAGAAAGTGTCTCTGTCAAGGTGGGTGTTGTGGTGTTTTGTCAACCCTTTCGTGCTGGTTTATTGTAGAGTCTCCAAAACAGTGATATGTCTTGCTGCATAAGGAGACCATTCCCCGCCCCTCATACTCCAACTTAAATAACCCAGGGGTTCTTTTGTCGAAGAGTCGCTTATCTCTACACAAGGTCACAGGTTGGTACAACGCCCCTACTGCTAATAAAATCCTTTTTATGGCTATCACAGACCTCAGCTGGGAACCAGGAGCTATAGACGCTATAAAATTCTTCCTGAAGTTCAGGTCTGACGACCTGTGCTAAGGTTGGGGCGCTAAGGGCTAAGTACAGACTATCAGTGTCCATTTCACACAACTGAAAATCCTTCCTATCTATAAACTTATCTAAACAGTCATAGTAAAATTCTAACATGCGCAACTTTGCGTACTGGTACACAAAGAAGCCTATTTGTTGGGGTAGATCCCATAAGATGGTCTTCTTTAGAGACTCCACCTCAAACACATCATCTGACAGCCTGGTCATATTTTTGAATAGAGGTTGATTCACCAACTTTGACGTGCCAGCCCCACGACAATAGGAAACCTTGGTGTGCTTGGCCTTGTTGGTTAATGTTTTGCCATAGGCTGCATTTCCCAGTAGTTTCATTGTCTCGGCTTTAATAGTATAAGCCGTATTGCTGTCACCGGCCCGTCTGGCGGCAGACACCTCCTTACCAAACTTTTCGAAACACTTCTCAGGTTTATACTCAATTATTTGGTATATTTTAGTGACCTTTAGACCATGCATCAAATACCATTTTAGCAATGGTGTGGCCAATAGGATCTTTTCCCCGATATAACTACCTATAAGTGTCCGTCTGGCACTTGTCAACAACTTATGTTTCTCAGCGTACTGCCTCATAAGTTCACCAATGTCGGCTCTAGACACATCAGTGTTTTTAAAGATGGGAGTCATTTCAGAGAAATACTCTTTATACTCGTCTGGTACGTGGATGTCGCATTCCACTAGACCAAACAAAGTCTCGTCTTTTACAGCCTTGAGAATCTTGTCTTGGTCTATGTCCTGGTAACCATGCCAGGGTGCGATGTATGGGAATGTCGTCTTCACGAAGTTCTTAATGGTGGTATTAGTCTTTTTTAGAGACTTCCACTCGCATTCCCACATTTCCACGACCGTAACATTCACCTCCTTCTTCAGATACTCGCGAATCTGAAGAGTGTTGGCATACAGCTCGGCCAAGGGTTTTTTGCTCACCGGGTTAACATCAATACCCCGTGTCAGCACACAGTCTTGATGCCCGTGAAATAAGCACCCGTGAAACTGGTAGACGGTTCGAGTCTTCTTATCCCAGCCATCTACACGGATGTGTCGTTCTCCTAGAGACATCTCCCGCCCATTAAACTGTGTTTGTAGCTCTATGCCTTGACTGTGTTGTACCCAGGCCAACCACTCTCTGCACTGGACGATGTACACTCTGGTTTTATGGGGCTTGAACCCATCTTCTGCATATCTTATCACAGGAAAACCCGTGGGCATCTTCTGCATCAGTGCCCACAGGTATAGAGCATTGGCATCGTACCCTTTCACACTCTGAACTACTTCACCCCCTCGAATCCTGGTCTTACCTACCTCATGATACCTATGGAATATGATCGAGGGGCCCCCTACAATATTTTTTCTAACGGTGGTGTGCAGCTCACTCTCCTTATTGGAACATAATGAAAACACTATATTTTTGGGGATGGTTTTAAACAGGTACTTTAGGGTCACCCCGGGAACTGAGATGGCATCTTTGAAAATGTCTACCTCTAAGCCTTTGTAAAATTTAACCTGAGTCTTTAACGCTTTAATAAATGGTCGCACGTCCTTGTTGTTGTACCACCTTAGGAAGTCTGCCAGTGTCGTCATTTGGTTCTCGCGCCATACTCGCTGACAGACATCGTAATCAGCAGCTGAAATGTTGGAGTTTTTCAGCTGTGAATGGAAGGCCTTGTGTGGAGGTAAGCGAGTCTCTTGTAGTTTATCTAATGAGGTGATATACTCGTAGCAAAAGAACCCCTTGGTCTCTTCTACGTCATAGGCCGCTAAATATTTGGCGTAGCTAAATCCTGGGGCTAGATAATTAACTATATCTAAGAATTTCAGTTTTTCTGTGGAAATGGCCATGACATTATTGTTTCTCTTCACTATGTATTTAAAGGGGTCATCAGTGGCAGAGAGGAAGGACTCTATCAAATAAGGCTTAATTAGATTTATATCATACCTCCCCGAGTTAAATCCTATCACCGGCATTTCCTGCATGTACTCGTCTAACTTAGCTATTAGTTTGTGTTCATTTAGCTCTTCTAACCGTGTGTATAACCAGTCGAACTTAGTTCGTAATTCGGCGTACGCTGCATCAGCGATTTGAGTCAGATATTCAACCATCTTTCTCACCAAGTCCAGAGGATTACCCGCTGTGATGTGGCAGACGGGGTCCTCAAACCCCGGGACATTTGATGCTATCGACCAGCTAAGTGGGACATGCTTACCTAAAAATTTGGTGGACTTGGTTTCCCCTGGTAAATTGTTGGTCTCGAAGTAACATTCATAGTCATAGGCAGCCCTATAAGGATATACGTACTTTGGATCTACCTTGACCCCCAATGAGCTAATGGTCTCCCACACAGTTTCTGTCACAGTATAGACCCCTCCTTTATAACTGTTCACAGGGACTCCCCCACTACAAGTCTGAGTATGTCTATCCATATCCCAGAAACCTACTCCACAACTTCCCACATTCAGCTACACCCAAATGACTTGGCTACTCTATCAAAGTCATTAATGTACATGAAGTGATCCTTATATAATAATACTCGCATAATTTTAGTATATTCCCCACTACCGCGAAGTTTGGGGACCAGGGCTTGGGTCTCGTTGAATTCAAATATGTCTACCTTTACCTCAAAACATTTTTCTATACTGGGCATGTCGATAAGCCTAACCCCTGGGAAGTTTTCTAACGACTCTAGTTTCTGGTATTTCTGCCACTGGTTAGCTAAGCGAATGGTATGTTTTCTAAGATCTGTCACAGGTTTTCCTTGGAATACCGCCAGACATCGAAAGAGACAAAAATTGTCAGTGTACTGGTTGTATAGTTGATGTCGTATTGCAAAATATTGATACCGTAGTTGTGTCTTATGTGGTCAGGTAAGCCCTTTAGACAACAACCTATTGGGTGCTCATTGATGTGATATATATAGAAACTAGTCGCGGGGATTGTCTCTACCAAATACGTAGAGTCGGGTCTGTTGTGTAGGGCGTAATTGAACATGTCGCTTTCCTGAACTATGGTTATAAAGTCATCAAAGTCTTGTTCGTTGTTTACTAAAAATGGTACGTCGAGTGCACAGGCATTATTTGACGATGAATGGAAAAATCTAAGTTCGTTCGTCTCCTTATGTCTGAGTATCATGTGATGGCTATAATTTACCTTAAATCGGCTTGTCTGACTACTAAACACAGTCGCTAGTTTCTTGGTCCAGTCTATTGGTTGTGTTGAGTCTGGTCGGTGAAAAAAATTATAGGTTGATATATGTTTGTTGATCTTGTGGTGTGTTTTGATACTATTCCAGTTGTCTCTATATGTCTGTTGGATATTGTCGACGGTGGGGAGTTTATCTAAAGTCTTTAGCTCCTCATCTATCTCTACTCTCTCATCTATCTCTACGTCGGCTTCCTCTGCTACCACTTGCTCGTTATTGTGTTTCTGTTTTTTTGATGGTTGTGGGTCTGATGGTGCTTTTCTTTTTCTCGATGATTTTTTAGTATCCGTGTTTGATGTTGAAGGTATATTGTCCATGTGTGTTGGAGGTGTAGTGTCCATGTTTAATGATGCTGGTGTAGTTGATGTCATGGGTGTCTGGTTGTGTGTTCTTAAATGGTGTTGCAATGTGTCTCTTCTGTTGTATAAGTGACCGCAGATGTGGCATGTGTGAGTTTCGGTTTTGTGGACTGTTCGAATGTGACGTGTAAGATTGTGGCGTTCAGTGAAACCTTTGTTACAGGTAGAACACAGATGGATATTTTTCTGGTTAGTGGCCATGCTTTCGGTTGATAATAATGTAAATTACTGTTAGTCGGCTGGTAGTTGCGGGTTGGTACACTTTTTCTTTATATTTAATCACCTGCGCTTTTTATAATAGTGGCTGTTTGCGTACAAGGATACTGGTTCTTTGTATTCTACCAGGTTGACCACGTACACCTGTGAAAGTAGCAATCACAACAATTTTTAGTTTTTACCAATAATTTTTAATTTTCATATTTTATATTGAGCTAACATCCGATATCATACATGTGTGTAATATAATTTTAAATAAGTTGCCATTAGGTAGACAGTGACACAGCCATATAAAAAATTAATCTTTATTGAGAATGTGAAGTTAAGAACATATTTTTTTTTTTTCTAACTTTAACAAGAGACACTCAATATAGTTTGACACCTGGTCTAGATATTACATTTGAAGAACTCACAAGGTCGGAGCATGATTTGTTAACACTGAATGTGACAGACCACAAGATATGACTGATTGAAGTTAACAGACCCCCTTGAGGTTAAAAAATAAGGACAAACAACCCCTTTGTACAGAACGAACAGCAAGAGAGGCGTTCTAGTGTTGTCTTCATATCACCACTGGAGTATATGAACTATTAACATTTAGTTTCAGCTAGCAAAAGTTACCAGTATTCACACGCACACATATACGGATACATATATACAGACATACATACACATACATATATACAAATATACATATACATAATACCTGCTTGTAGTACCACTCCACGGGTGATGAACCTTCGCTTGGTCAGACACAAGGCAATGCTGTTTGTTGACAAGATCGAGTCGCTACCCAAGATCGAGTCGCTAGTGGTGACCCTTTGCTATGTTGATACAAGGCGCCGTTGGTTGTCGGCAAGCTCGACTAGCTGGTGGCGGCCCTTTGATAGGTTAGATACAAGGCGCTCTGTGGAAGCAAGACACAATACATTACCAACCAGTTCCACCAAGAAGGGCGCACACATAAGTACATTTAGCCGACCACACACACACACACACACACACACACACACACACACACACACACACACACACACACACACACAGGCATATATATACATACACACATACACATTCACACTTGCATAAATACACACATACACATAGACATACACATATACATATACACTCACATACACACATACACACACGTGTACGTATATACATACATAAATATATACATACACACCCATACATACTCACACACAGCCATATATACAGATATACATACATACTCACACACACATACAGACATATAGACACACATATACACATGTATACATACACAATCGCATACACATAACCACACCTACATACATACAGACACACACACACACACACACACACACACACACACACACACAGAGAGAATATAGACATATCTACAGACAGACAGCCAGACATACATACATACAGACAGACAGAAAGACAGACAGACACACAGACACATAGGCTCACACACGAGCATATGTTTTACCAGCAAGACAATATACTCACCTAGTGCAACGATGGTCCACGTCTGGTTTTCCTCCAATATATCTTCTTCAGCGGCCTGGGCGAATGTGGCTTGTATAGCGAATATTCCCAGTATTTATAGTGAGTTGTGCTGATGTGGACTACACCAACTGACACCATGTATTACTGCGCGCATTGCAATGATGATTAATCCTATAAGCTCCTGCCAGCAATTATGAGAAGAAATGAAAGTAGTGCTATTGATTTTTATTGGGTGCCCGACCATAGGTGTTAAGCTCTTAATCCTCTATCGACGTTTATATGGCTCTTTATTAATATCACGATCTATTTGCAACCGCGGATATATCAATAACATTAATAACCCACCTAGTTCATTACGACGACGATAAGCCCCTGGATTAGTTGTTAGGAGAATCAGTATTGATTTTTTGTCCCAGATTGTGCATGTACATCTCTGTGTGTTTTTTAAGTTTTGACATTTTACGGAAAGAGTCGTTTGTCCGTTGTTATTACGAGTATATAACCGCTATTCGTTGGTCCGCTGACTGGACTAGTGGGCAGTCACCAATAACCACCCATGTGGACACTCATCAATGACCACCTACCCACCTATGTGACGTATTTTATGGGGCTCGAACCCGCGACCGCGCGCCCGCACCCGGCAACCGCCCCGCCCCGGCCGCCCGCCACCCGCCGCCGCGCGCCTTTGGTTGTTGTTTAATTTAGTTTAATTTTTTTTTTTTAAATTAGTTAAAATATTATACACACAGTTATCTGCTCTTAGAATCATGTCTTTTCTTAGATGTATCGCCCCCTTACATATGACCTTAGTACCTACCCTACCCAAACCGCCCTGGTCCCGAGCTGGATTGGGGACAATCCAGCGAGGTCAATCCAGAAAGTATAATTAGGAGCACACAAAAAACCCTAACCCCTAACCCTAACCCTAACCCTAACCCTAACCCCTAACCCTTAACCCTAACCCCTAACCCTAACCCCTAACCCTAACCCCTAACCCCTAACCCTAACCCCTAACCCCTAACCCTAACCCTAATCCAGCTGGATTGGGGTCAATCCAGCACCACAATCCAGAAATGCTAATCAGTTAGGACGTATCCTACTACTACCGTTTCGAGCTTTCGTTATGACATAATCGACATGATCTCTGAAGGACAGGCTTCGATCAAGCCTCACGCCAAGATATGTCATTGACTGGGTTCTACTCAAAATGCTCCCATCCATTCTTACTGCCGGCAGGTCTGTGTTCACAATATGGTTGTTTAGGGAGAACCATGTAACCGATGCCTTTGCAGGGTTGACAAGGGCATCGGCATCAGCACACCATGAGGAAATTCGATCTAGTTCGCCTTGCATATCATTAGTAACCGCCTGTCTATCTCGACCCTGTCGATACACGAGAATGTTGTCAGCAAATGACAGAGTCCTGCCCCTCCCGTCCAACTGTTATTCAGTGATCGGCACCGTATACACGTTGAATAGTACTGGTGACAGTGGTGAACCCTGCGGCAATGCTGGACTATCGTTATCGGCTCAGAAGACCAACTCCCGCATCTTAGCACCACCTTCCTTTGGAGCAGAACTGCAGCTATCCATCGTACAAGGTGAGGGTGCACTTTCAGTCTGAGGAGGGTTTGCATCAAGTGCTCGAAGGATACTCTATTGTATGCGTCCTCTAAGTCTATGGCGGCCGCACGTGTCTCTTCTCTTACCTGAAATCCTTCGTAAACTTCTTGAGCAAAGACCGCCGCATTCAGCCATGACTCTTTGTTACGTTTGTATCCTCCAAGTGTGGGCGGGAAGCAGCCGAGTTGGTCCGAGTCACAAGCAAATCTGTGTGTGAGTTAATGTGCGTATGGAGTGACCAGAAATGATACCGCAATTTAGTCATCATGTGTCAATTTTTAAGGATCTGTTTAGCTGTCTGTGTAGTTTGTTCACACGTACACATGGGTGACAGACCCGCTTTGAGTCTTCGTGAAAGATTGTCTACTCTGCTGTTTACCGTTCAGAGACGGAACATGATTACCTGTTTTGCACTATGATAATAGTTGTCAGTGTCTCTGTAGTGCGCTTTCCTCTTAACGACCAAGATGTTGGTCCTCTTTTCATTGAAGTTTATAGACTGATTCGTATGCACGTGTGTTGTCCCCTAATTTGACAACGTGTTTGCTCTCACGTTTCTTGTTATGCCACAATATGTCAGTTTCCACCACAATAGTACTCTTCTGTTGATATTCAATGCGTTGTGTGTGTGTGTGTGTGTGTGTGTGTGTGTGTGTGTGTGTGTGTGTGTGTGTGTGTATGTGTGTGTGTGTGTGTTTTCAATACCAGTTTTTTGTCACCGCTGAGGGCTTGCGGAATTGAAAATTCATCACTGTGGAATACAAACTGTTGCCATTGACATTGTGCTGATGCTGTAATGTTTAGGGCCTGCAATTCGTCTGAATAGTTGGAGCAAAATATCCCAGTAAGTGTGCACGTGGATTAAGGTCTGCGATCTGCTCAAACCTTAATCTGTGTCGGACGATTCCAGTAGGTTGATGACTGCTCTCGGTTGCATAACATTCAATCCATCCTTTCTCCAATAGTCCTCTTCCTCTTTCAACACATGGTCCTCAAATTTTTTCCAGTAACTTTTATCAATATTTAATATCGCGGACTGGGTTAGTATCTTGACGTCAGACAATTTGAATGTAGTATTGGCAGCTGCCACCTGTCCTTTAATTTTAGCCCACACAAGTTCTATAGGGTTTAAACAAGAATGATACGGCGGAGGTCTCAAGCACCTATGGCCAAGCTCTTCTATCAACTTGTCGATTTGATATTTCTTGCTTGCTTGCGCTTGTTTTACAAGGAACAACAAATGTAGCTTGAAATATGTTTCTGGAAATGGTATATTTTTCCTTCGGAGCCATATCTGTATTGCTTCCTTTGTGCTCGATGCCGTAGGTATTTTGTCTTCTTGGGCATCAACATTGTGATATACTGCATTGTCCATGATTAGACAAGACGGTCTATCAAGGGGTGGAAGCACTGTATTCTTGAGCAAATCACTAAATACTTCTTCTTCTTCTGCGTTCATCCGGAGTTTTTTTTTCGGACGTGATTGCGTTGTGCCTGTTTACAGCAGAGCTATGTTCTTGCGCCGTTAGGCCGACACATCCGACTTCTGCGGGCATTTGTTGACCGGGTTAACCTTCCCGGGGACATCTCTAAATACATTACCATTAATCTTATTATGATAATCCCTATTGTCTGTATGCTTGAATATGAACACGAGTCCAGCATTCTGTAGTAAGCCATTATGAGTACTACCAGCATAGGCTATGACCAAACGCTGTCCTTTACTACTGGGCACATAACGCTTTATCTTTCCATCCACTGATTGCCGTTCATTTTCACTTGTGTGGTGCGAATTGATCCACGTCTCATCCAAATACACTATGTCATAATTTTCTATGCGCATTTCCCTTATTTCACGTAGGTATCTGCTTCTCATGGCTCCTAAATGCGGTTGCTCGCAAAGGATATTTCTACCTCCCTTATACTTTCTAAATGTGAAGCCTAATGTCCATATAATTTTCCACCAAGTTGCTTTGGATAGCTCTATGTTATTGTTCTTTCTCAACCAAACCCTGAGTTTTCATACAATCACTGTTTCTTTGGCATCCATCATTTTTATAATAACTCGCCTTATGACATCCTTGTAAAAAAAAAAAAATGTTTGCATATCCTTTACAGGACATCGCTGTCTACATCAGCATCTTTAATCTGATTGGTGATTTCTTGGCCAAAAAAAAATGTTTGCATATCCTTTACAGGACATCGCTGTCTACATCAGCATCTTTCATCTGATTGGTGATTTCTTGGCAAGATTACGCTTAGTAGTTTGCCATTGCTTTCTGAACATACCCCGTAAGTTACCGACGCGATTCGAACCACCGCTGATTGTCACCGTCGTCACGTTACTTGTCAAAGTTGTCTACAATTGCCTTTCTACCTACCGTTTGCTTATCGCGTGTTGGTTTTATTCCAGATTCTTACACCCATCGACGAAATGACCGTTTACTCAAACCCAATGCATGCAGTGTTCTGTTTTCGGGATTTGTAACAGTATGAAACAGTTTCTTGCGATCAGCTTCTTGACAAAAATATGTGTACAACTTCATAGCGATGCTTTGTAGTGTACACAATTTCACATTCAATTCCATTGAACAATATTCACACATTCAAATATTAGCTATTAATATTATTTTAATGGTAAGATGTATTTATATATGTATTTATATAATCACCACATTGACGACACCTCTGAACAATCCCATTTAACTGCGCACAGTTTGTGCCAAAACGCAAACCACGAGACAATTTTTAAAAAAGCGCGGATGTGTCTTGGTGAAGGTGTAATACTTTTAAAATTATGGACTTAATCTCTGAGCCGTAAATTATATACCGCAAATAAACAAACATTGAAATCTGCTGTACAATATCCAGAACAATTTTTTTTTTTGGAGTGAACATAATGATAAGGTTATATGCTAAATCTCATAATTTTCCCTCAGTTGGTTACTGAGATATGGAATTTTATATTGGGGCAGAAAAAAGTAAACAGACTATAGTGACAGACTAACTGTATCTTTATATCTGGTAGGGTAACGCATTGAGCGGGATGAGCTTGGTCAACTCCGGTGCTATACACTGAGATGTGATAATTAAATTATGTTTCCCTGAAACGAATGTGTTCAACGTCTATTTGTCAGTTTTGAATTATTTGAAAAGAAAATGCATACTGTTGGACTTTAGACAACGAGTGTGAATTAACCACCTCAACATTATGGCATTTACCCTTACTAGATCTATAGCATTCTGGAATGTGTGCCTTCTGGAGACCTGCCATAAAATCAGTTTTGTGACAGTTTAGTGGTTATCAGTCACTATCATCTGTACAGAATGGTCTGCACTCTATTTTTTTTCGGCTTTGCTTCAAATGGAACAAAGACCAATTCATGCAGTACCAGATCGGGAAAATATTGAGGATGATGCATGGCAGACACATTTGTACCTATGAATAGCAGACTACAACTGGTCAGAGCGAGTGATTACCTTAAGTGAAGGGCGATACTCGACACCCATTCCACATTTCCCTGTCACCACTATAGGAAATCTACAGGACGAGAAGGTATATCGTGGATAGGGCGTGCTGAGGAAGCTATCCATCAAGTATGCAGACCCACAGCCTTGGATGGGAGTTGATACCAATACCAGTAAATATTCATACCGTCATCTCTGCCCATATCACTGTTGCCAGAACTCACAGAGAGTAAGACTCCGTCTCTGTGGATATTCAGGTCAAAGCGCGAGTAGATGAAAACACCGGAGACTGGTTTTAAAGGATTAATCTGAGGTCCAGGGTAAGTAGAGTGCGTGGGCATTCCCCGTAAGCTCAAGATGCAAAACCGTTAATGAAGCAAGTGGCGCTATTGCCGTAGCAACCTATGCCCTAGCTGGCTAAGCACAACGATTTTGAGGGACGCGATGAACAGGATCAAGAAGGCACAGACTGGTCTCGAACCACACGAGTAGCTCGACACACTGAGCACTTAGAAAAGTCAAGCTTTTGTCTACGACATAAGCGTAAAAGACAACAAGCATGCCGATAGGTTGGCGGATATGGCGGTGCTGGAGGAGCGAAGAGCAATGGATGGGCATCAGCACCTTAAGAGGCGCTGGGCGAACAGGTGACTATGGGCGCTTGGAAATCTACCTGCTTGTCCAGAGTGAGTAGGATGGGAGTGCAACGGGGAGCCACCAGTTATGAAGGTTCTGTCAGGGACGTATGACACGAGATTAACCAGCTCACAGAATGTATTGCCGTACGGACGATTTCTGTTGTGTTTATCTGTCTCTCTCTATTTCCACTGGAAAACATTTGCCACAACGGTTTCTAAAGCATGGAGTAAATCGATTTTACAATATGACCAATGTCGGCCAGACTCCTGTGATTGAAAAGATGGAAGCACAGGTCTGGTGCTGAATTGGACGCACTTTCCAATGGAATCTGCAACGTAAAATACATATATGCCGACAAAAACAAACCATTACACACACACACACACACACACACGCTCTCTCGTACGCACACACACACACACAGGCACACAAGCACACAGGCACAGTGGTACAAAAGCACATAGGCATACACGCGCACACGCATATGCACACACACACACAAGCACACACGCACGCACGCACGCACGTATGCATGCACGTACAGACAGACAGACAGACAGACAGACAGAGACAGACAGACAGACAGACAGATAGACAGACAGACAGACAGACAGACAGACAGACAGACAGACAGACAGACAGACAGACAGACAGACAGACAGACGGACGGTCAGACAGACAGACATGTTTGAGAAAATACAAAGATGTTAAAAAAGAGAACAAGGCTTGACATGAGAATGTTATGGACTGTGCTCAATTCGGTAATGATATACAACAGAATATGAACAAGGCCAGATAGCATGGATTCTGGAGGGACCCGATCTCCAGCGCCATTGATTAAAGGTCCAGAAAGAGAAAATAATAATGAATGCGTCATTTGTTTGGTGGTAGCACTATACGCAGCTTTTATCAGAACAGTTTAATATGTATTTCCTCCTCCTCTCTATCATTTTCTTCATTATCATCGTCCTCCTCCTTCTCGGCATCTCAGTATTTCTTCTAGTGTGTCTTCTTGTTTTCGTTTCTTCCTTCTCTTTTCATACCTCATCTTTTTCTCCATCCTCTTCTCCTGTTGCTTCTTCTGCTCTTGCTGCTGCTTCGTCTTTACTGCTTCTACGTCTTCCTCTTCTTGTCATTCTTGCTCTTCTTCGTTTTCTCTGCTGTTGTTGTTTTTTCCTCTTCTGTTTATTCAAGTTTCAAGTTTGCCTTGCTTCCCCAGAACATGAATACACTTCTGTAACAAGCTTGGATATCTATCCAGTATAGTATTTTGTTCGTTGCTTCAGTAATGCCGAGTATCCTCATTCTTGGAAAGGACTGTCGGTTGTCGCACTCCCTCTCTCTCGTTCTATCCGACTTCTGTGCGGGGTGATCGTTGTTTCTTTCCTCACACGTGGCCAGCTACTTTTACGTAATGTATTGTTGTTAAGTTCAACACTGCACAACTCGTCCCCTAATATCAGAACTGTTTTGTTTTAACTTGCTGCCTTAAGCACCCTAATCAGAAATGTAATCTCTAATGCAAATGTTCATGTTATCCTGGCAATCAATGTGTAGGTCTGGTACATACAACATGGAGTGAATGGGAAAATAGTATTGACTAAAGATGTGCTTGCTTCTAGTGCGACATGCTGCTGTGTAATATTAGTGACATGGACAATGTACACGGCATAACTATATAATGAGCGATGTTCCTTGAATCACGTCGCCACACGTACATAGACTACAGGCCAACAGAACACGTTTCTAGCAGCTTCTCTCCGCCGCCGTCAGAACTGTATCCATGCCAGTAATTATGAAGCAAAGAAACCCTTATACGCCTTACCGCGGTCCGCGCATATATTGCCAGACCACATATTTTTAAAGATCAATAGCCACTCCAGGGGTGGGGTTGTCAATTCTAGGTAGACTTTCAAAAGCACTTCATGCTACCCATTTACGAAATGATTGTTAAATTCTAAAACTCCGCCTGAATGGGGATTCGAACCAGGGACCACCGGGCATGTAGACAATAATAGAGCTCTACGTGGCCGCGGAGCTTCAAGTGCTGAAACTTCTAGTGCGCTGACGGCTGGGTATGAGTTCAACACCGCCACTGATCAGTTGGACTTCAACGCTGAATTCTCGTTCAGAAATGGTCAGAAAGCAATGCAAACTAGTGAACGTAAATCAATGTGTTTATCGCAACGTCTTGCAAAGAACATGCAACTCTAAAATACAAAACATGTTCAAGGTCATCACCTTTTGCGCCGTAGAGTGGCGTCAGCTTCCATGTCTCTCCACGGATATGTTCTGGATCAGTTCTGTTGCAGTTTACCCCCCACTCCCACCACTCTTAGAGCATGACGCATCATGTATCTTGGTCTGTTTCAGCCTCTACTACCGCTTATATATCCAGTCGTAACAATGTTCTCCATTTGCTTTTTACTTATTAAGTGACCAAATAATTAAGAGTGTTTCTGTGGTGTGTATACTGTTCTACACCGCGTAGTTATCGGGGCCATCAGAGAGGTCAAGGCTACTACCACTGTCATCTAGCGTGCGTGTGGCCAGAGAAGACTAAGGGGAGCTGGCGTGAGACTGACTACCTTAGCCGGTGTGAGACTGACTACCTTAGCCGGTGTGAGACTGACTACCTTAGCCGGTGTGAGACTGACTACCTTAGCCGGTGTGAGACTGACTACCTTAGCCGGTGTGAGACTGACTACCTTAGCCGGTGTGAGACTGACTACCTTAGCCGGTGTGAGACTGACTACCTTAGCCGGCGTGAGACTGACTACCTTAGCCGGTGTGAGACTGACTACCTTAGCCGGTGTGAGACTGACTACCTTAGCCGGTGTGAGACTGACTACCTTAGCCGGTGTGAGACTGACTACCTTAGCCGGCGTGAGACTGACTACCTTAGCCGGTGTGAGACTGACTACCTTAGCCGGTGTGAGACTGACTACCTTAGCCGGTGTGAGACTGACTACCTTAGCCGGTGTGAGACTGACTACCTTAGCCGGTGTGAGACTGACTACCTTAGCCGGTGTGAGACTGACTACCTTAGCCGGTGTGAGACTGACTACCTTAGCCGGTGTGAGACTGACTACCTTAGCCGGTGTGAGACTGACTACCTTAGCCGGTGTGAGACTGACTACCTTAGCCGGTGTGAGACTGACTACCTTAGCCGGTGTGAGACTGACTACCTTAGCCGGTGTGAGACTGACTACCTTAGCCGGTGTGAGACTGACTACCTTAGCCGGTGTGAGACTGACTACCTTAGCCGGTGTGAGACTGACTACCTTAGCCGGTGTGAGACTGACTACCTTAGCCGGTGTGAGACTGACTACCTTAGCCGGTGTGAGACTGACTACCTTAGCCGGTGTGAGACTGACTACCTTAGCCGGTGTGAGACTGACTACCTTAGCCGGTGTGAGACTGACTACCTTAGCCGGTGTGAGACTGACTACCTTAGCCGGTGTGAGACTGACTACCTTAGCCGGTGTGAGACTGACTACCTTAGCCGGTGTGAGACTGACTACCTTAGCCGGTGTGAGACTGACTACCTTAGCCGGTGTGAGACTGACTACCTTAGCCGGTGTGAGACTGACTACCTTAGCCGGTGTGAGACTGACTACCTTAGCCGGTGCAACACTTCAGTTGAAATATTAATCAGCCATGAACAAGTACACAAAGGGCGTGAGGTGAGTTGGTTGATGACTTATCTTTATTTGGGCGATGGAAGGCACAAGAAAAAGATGAAGACGACGCAGAGAATATTGTTCTACCCTTATTAGTTCTTCCAGACAGCAATTGTCATATACTTCGACCGTCCAAGGTATGTGTGGTCTCAGTGATGACATGTGAGCACCCTCCAAGCTCTTCCTGATCTGTTCATTCACGTCCGAAGAATCACCACCGTACAGCAGACTAGGTTCCATATCAAATGCAGTACGCTTTTCATGAAATGTAACCTTTGCGTGGCTTTTAATCTCTGTCAGGCATTTTACATCTGATTGTTTGAAAATAAATGAATGTATTAACTTGGTTGAGCAATTGTTTTGTTTTGTTATTCTTATATCACATTATAGTTTTTCCATCTTTGATATTATAACTACGTTTCTGTTTTCTTGATTTTCAAGAAGAGTCGTGTTTGCCCTGACTATTATTATAATGTCCAACAGTTGCTGAACATCACTTCCGCCTTTAGCTATCAATACTGGCAAGTGCGTAACTTAGAATGTTCATTTTATAACCTCAGACTCGGCCTATCTTTGATCTCTCTAGTTATTATTTCGCGCGAATGTGTGCGAGCGTCACGCGAGAGAAAAAGACGTGTTCCTGTGACAAAACACAGCCTTATCTTATTTCTTACTTTATCTGTTCATAATAGCCCACTTCTTCCAATTTCAATTTTTGCAATTAAAGTAAAAATTCAAGTAAACATTTTTGTAATATTATGATGAAATCGTTCCCTTATTTTAATATACATTTTGATATTTTCATAATGTTTCACTTTATCAAATGTTTTGATGTACTGTAATGAAAACGGCATAAAATATATTCTTCTTTGCCCCAGTTATTTTCTCTATTAGTGTTCGGAATATGTATATTGCGTTATTTTTCGTTCTTTAAATCCATATTATTCTTAAGTAGTTTCTATCTTGTTCTCCTTTCTTGCTCTTCTCCTTACAATTCTGTTTGGCAACATGGTTTTATGAGGTCGATTGTACGAAATTCTTTGCTCTAAATTGCCCCTGGTCTCTTGGGTAAAGCTATGAATACAGATTTAAGGATACCACTAGGTTGTATCCATTGTTTTAGATATCATTCACCAGGACGGTTAATATTTACAACAAGTCATATTCTCCGAATACTTTCAAATCGCCTGTCGTGATTTCATCAAGCCCAGGCGGTTTTTCTACATTTTTATTTTTAATTATTGTTTTGCTTTCTTTGTATATTTGATAGTATAGTGATTTTTCTTTTAGTAAAGGTGGAGATGCTAGTTATTACACTGTCCCCCATCATATAAATCGCTAATACAGCGCTGGTTGCATGGAGGAATATCATCTACAGAACTGATCCGGCACACCAGGGACCGAGATCTGTGCCGATGCATGAAAGCCTAAGCCAGGTGGCAAGGCACATGATGACGATGATACAGTTATAATATCTTTGGTGAATATAATGTTTTAACCTATACCTTTTCTCTTTTTAATTTTACTTTTATTTGCCCACAAAGTGGAATGCTATCACTGTTACATCCAGCGCCAGCTATTGTCTTCACATATGTAGTCAGTAAGACTGAATGATTTCTTACCAGGGTTTTTCCGTGCGTATAGTCGTCTCTTATGTTGTTTAAACTAGGTGTTTCTAATTAATATACTTTGCCTACACTATCATTTTTCTCCCTCTTTCATCTCTTGTTACTAAAATATGGTCACCAACCACATATGTCATTCCCTCCTTTCCTGTGTTTGCCTTAATTACCCAAATATTATTTTAATTTCTTGTCAGTTAATCGGAGGGATCGTCATTTCTATTTTAATCAAGACATGTTTGCAATTCTTCTTCATTATTACTTGGTGTGTATATATATATATATATATATATATATATATATATATATATATATATATATATATATATATATATATATATATATATGCTCAGAGATTGAAGGCCAAGACCAAAATTAGGAGGGTACTAATCAGAGAGAGAGTTGCTTTTTGCGGATGATGCTGCGATTACGACCCACTCTGAGGAAGAATTACATCATCTACTATCTGCATTCTCCAATGCTTGTTCTGAATTTGGTTTAACAATTAACAAAAAGAAGACACAGATTATGTCACAAGGTGCACACGGTGTACCATCAATCTTTATTGACGACGCCGAACTGGAGATAGTAGACCATTTTACATATCTAGGATCAGAGGTAAATAGCAAATTATCCCTCGATCAGGAAATCAACATCAGGATTGGCAAGGCAGCAATAACAATGAACATGTTAGCAAACAGAGTCTGGGAGAACAGGAAGCTTACTGCCAAAACAAAAGTCCTCGTCTACCAAGCCTGTGTCCTTAGTACTCTTCTTTATGGCAGTGAAACCTGGACAACTTACTCACGCCAAGAGAAACGTTTAAACAGCTTTCATATGCGGTGTCTGCGAAGAATACTTGGTATTAAGTGGCAAGACAAAATCACAAATACTGAAGTATTGGAAAGATCAGGTTGTGTGACGGTGTACTCCATGCTCAGTCTTCGTAGACTTAGATGGATAGGACATGTTAGGAGGATAGATGATGGTAGAATACCAAAGGACATCTTTTTTTGGTGAATTACAGACGGGTAGGAGAGCTCAGGGTCGGCCTCTACTACGATACAAAGATGTGTGTAAGCGGGACATGATTGATACAGGCATAGATAATGCACATTGGGAGCAAGTCGCCGCTGAACGTGTTGCATGGAGGGCAACTATCAGAAATGGAATAAAGACAAAGGAGAAAATGATTGCAGATAAAGCACACACAGAGCGTGAGAGACGTAAGATGGTGCACAATGGTGGAAATGACTATGTTTTCACATGCATCTACTGTGGGCAAACATTTGCAGCAAGAATTGGCCTTACCGCCATGGGTCGTAGTTATTAAGCCTTTTTGAAGCACAATGTACCAAACTATCGTCTGTCAAGACGGAAAGGTGCCAATATATATATATATATATATATATATATATATATATATATATATATATTATATGTGTGTGTGTGTGTGTGTGTGTGTGTGGTGTGTGCGTGCGTGCGTGCGTGCATTGGTTTGCCTTTAATTTTAACTGTTATTACCCTATCAGACATACTCCAGTAAATATTTATTTTTTCTCTACCAATTCTTTATCATTCTCCCTACATTTTATTCGTATGTGTCACTACTGAACATTGTGTGTTTGTCCGTTTTAGTTTTACCAGATCGTTTCGCTCACTCCTTAGATATCAATTCTCGTCTTTTCCATGTCCGTTACTACATCTCTAATGTTCCTATGTCCGCTAATGTCCGAATTTGAAACGGTGAAATAAGTCAAAGGGCCCCGTTAACGCCTTGGGGCGCACTGAGCATCTGGTCCTGGACTCATGGTAAGTGGGTAAGTGATGTCATCAGTGCCTAGTGCTGGTGGCATGTGTTTCATATACCTTCTGGATGTCTGATGTGGTCAGTATCTGGTGATGGACGCATGTGTTTCATATACCTTCTGGGTGTATGATGTGGTCAGTATCTGGTGCTGGACGCATGTGTTTCAGATACCTTCTGGGTGTGTGATGTGGTCAGTGTCTAGTGATGGACGCATGTGTTTCATATACCTTCTGGGTGTATGATGTGGTCAGTATCTGGTGATGGACGCATGTGTTTCAGATACCTTCTGGGTATGTGATGTGGTCAGTATCTGGTGTGTGGACGCATGGGTTTCATATACCTTTTGGGTATGTGATGTGGTCAGTATCCCGCCTGCTGCCTTTACTTACCGTGATATCTGCTGGCCCCCGTGTTAGCATGAGTCAACCTTGCAGATTAGAACCGTGACCAGCAGGCAGAGTCTAGGCACACGATACACGGTCTCTCCGATATTGCCACAGTGGCTCTCCGACATTGCAACAATGGCACTCCGACACTGCAACTGCCTACTGGAACTGTCCAAATATATCACAAAGCCATGCCCGAGAAGGAAATGTGGACAGATCTAGTGACGGATGTGTAGAAGGCCAGGGATGCCTATCATAAGCTGTTATTTGTTATGTCAAGGCACAGAACTAGCAACACACACGTGCCTGCACTTTAGGATTATTTTCTTAGAATCACAGAGAACATTCATAAGCGACAAGTATAATATACATGCACTGACAATTTCAGAGTGCAAATCAGTGAATCTTGTAAGACATGCTTGCTGTGAAAAATTGTTCTTCTTTCTGTAAGACATGAAGCAAATTAGTAGACAAAAATATAAATTTAAATATTGAGCACAACCCACTACTGGCAACGCCGATCGCATTCTGGTATGAACCTAAGACCTATCCACGTCAATATGGAAGCACTATACTCGAGTTTCGCCCTCATTTGAGCTCGTCAGTAGTGCATATCCCTGACCGGATCCGGAAACAGTCCCGGATCACGCGTGTGAAGCGGGTGTGTAACCACGCGGCACACACTGGACACACCAAATTATCACAACAGAACATCACAACGCTACCCATCGTAGGCTATGCTCATGATTGCCCAATCGCCGCGACCGACGTCCGTCAATCGATGGGACCCGAACAATCAGGACTTCCCACTGGCAAGGAACACCAGGCCTCCTGTTTCCGGATCCGGTCAGGGATATGCACTACTGACGAGCTCAAATGAGGGCGAAACTCGAGTATAGTGCTTCCATATTGACGTGGATAGGCCTTAGGTTCATATCAGAATGCGATCGGCGTTGCCAGTAGTGGGTTGTGCTCAATATTTAAATTTCAAATCCCGAAACAACCACATAATCAAAAATATAAATCATAGCAGGAACTTGCATACTAGCAGATATCACAACCCTCTTCTGTTTTTAAAAAAAAAATTCATCCCTGTTTATTTATAAGTCTACGCCTTTTCTTCATATAGTCCATGCCGTGTTACGTTGGTGATCATGTCAGTTAGCAACCATCTCTCTCTTGTGCTGCCAAACATTTCTAGGACTGGTATTCCAGCAAACCATGACGTCACGCTGTCCAGAATCTTCTCTCTTGGTCTTCTCCGCGTCTCGTCCCCTTCCGTTGCCCATTGTGATGAAATATCAAGCTTTCTCCTGCTCATGATACGCCCAAATAATGTGGACTGAATTCTATTGATGCGAGTAAGCAGTTCTCTTTGTGAGTTAACTTCCATCAAGATATCTTCATTGCTCTTTCTATCAGTCCACGATGGTCTCATCCTTCTTTTAAAAAGCCACATCCCTGCAATGTGACATAACTCCTAACTTGCCTACTAATTGACAGTGACTAGCTTCCATACATCAGGATTGGCTCAATACAGCAAGAATAAATTACAGATAATATCGTCATCTTATGAAATGCTGCTTTTGCTTGGGCATTTGTACATCAGTTTCCTAATACACCTTCCATCTGCTATTATTTAAGCACCCACATAATTAAATATATTACCTTATGTTATATTGATTCCATAAAGTGTGATGTTGCATTTTGGTATACAAGTTTGTTTTGTAATAACTATTACTTATGTTTTTTTCCCCAATTATTCAGACTACGTACGCTTTATCAATGATATAATCTTATCTAGATGGTTAACGTTTTCGAACACTTCTACTAATAACGAACGCCATTTTAAAAAATCCCACAAGAGGGGAAAAAGTTGCCATTAGTTTGTAAATGCAGTATAAACTGAAGGTGACATGGGAGGTTAATGCAAGTATCCATTTCCCAGAATCCAGCGACAGTATGTAACCGAGTAAATGTAGGACGCACTGATATTCATGCTTTCATAGAGATGTCAGACGGCATTAACTTGCAAGTCTCCAACATCTATAAATGGTATTAGAAGACCAGTAGTGATTATAAGCTGACACATTCAGTGTCTGGAGCACCACACAGCCAGCAACATCGCCAACCGAATTCTTTAATAGTGGATCATCTGACATTTGCCTTAGTGTCTTTGACATGATGTCCTGAGACTAAAGAGGTGACTATTACAATCTATCAACTTTAAATTGATATGACACTGCTGTAAGTGCAGTGACTTTTACTTATACAAATGCTTGCAACGTCAATTTACTATTTCACTAACTTCAGAAATTGCAGACTTTCAAATATTTGACGTGGTTTGCAGACTTTCAAATATTTGACGTGTTTCCTAGAATCCCCCATGAGTCTCAACTCAAGAAATGTACAAGTATCAATCATAGTCACTATCATTTTTCTTATTTTCGTTACCGGCAGAAAATGAACTAATAAAAGAAAAGAAAAAAGAGAAAACTTCTAGCTTGTATAACAGTGTTCTCATCCCCTCTTGGACACGTCCCTCTAGTGCCTCAGTTAATTGACCCCTCTTGTTGGATTATGCGCCCACTGGTCGCTGTCGAAGAAAAGAATAATCATCCTGCTGATTTTTAAAATACCCCACGTTTTTCTTCAACTTTCCCTTTTATTTCCCTTCTTGTTCTGTCAATTTGGCTTGCAATTTCTTGCATTTCTTCCAGAAACAGCGGCTTTTGTTCGGTTGCCACGACAACAGCACAAGAGGTGCAGAAAAAGCATTTGAGTGTGAAGGGACGCCAAGAGAAAGCCATCGCCCTTAAGCCAATAGAAAGGAAATGAACCCCCATCATAAAGGCGAGTGCTGACAGCCACAACGAGGCAGAGTGACGGTATCCACGCCAATAACAAGACCTCCATATCCAGGCTGGAATAAAATTTGAAAGGCCCAAAGTCGAGCCGTAGCTTGAAAAGAAAATAGCACTTTACTTTTCTCGTCTCCAAAAGCACTTTCGCCATCTTGCTTTGTTTCCTCCTTGATTGTGTCCCGCAGAGCGAATTAAAATTGAATGTCTGGGTAACAAGGACGGGCAACGCACGAGAGGGAGAGAGCACTCCCGTCACAGAGGGCATGCTCACTCGCCCGCTAGTTGGCGTTTCTACCCCTTTTGTGAAAAGGCTTTTCCTGAATCCCCCCAACTTAAAGCGCCTAATCTAGCTCCTATTCTTCCCACTGCTGTCAATCCCCGTCACAAAAAGCAATTTTCAAATCGTAAGCGAGAAAAGAACACCGGGTTTTATGGGGAGGAAAGTCGAGGGAGAAAACTTGTGTGAGAAATACAAGAAATCGTGGGATTTACACTGATATGAATACGGGCTGCATGGGTATGGCGGGTGGGGGTATAATTTACAAATGTTACAGTAATGTATATCGGCTGTTGTTAGGGTAGTGACTGTGGAAAGATAAATGAGACAAATGGTTAACAGCAGCCATTTAAGAAGTTTTATCTTAGGTACAAGGGGAGGCAATGGTTGTTAATTCAGTTGAAGTCAGAATCAGAGAATAAATGGAATGGGGTCGCTAGGAAGATGAATTCTTGCCGCTCCCCTCTTAAACCGGAACACATCAAAAGGATGTCTAGTCTAGCGAAGACCACGCAAAGACCAAGTCTGGTTTCGGTCAATGCAGCAAATTTCACCAGTAGCTGTCCTAATGGCTTTCATACAAAGGCCGTTTAGGGTGAGGGATTAGCCACAAATCTTCCGTACTTTCAGGAGAAAAATGATGCTGCCAGTTAGCCCAGTACTGCGGGTGTAGCATTTATTCTGTCTAGGAAAGCTTAACTCCTGACGTTTTTTCAGTGTTGTGTGTCGCTTTTTTCTGTCTATAATCTTGTCTCTGCGGCTAAGCTAACGAAAATACATTACGATATCAGTGTAGCGTGCAAACTCAGACGAGAATATGATGCAGATGTGATGTTTAGCGCACAGTTACTTGCGTTTGACGGAGCGTCTAAAATAAACGGTTTTATACTTGAATACGGCTTTAGCTGTGAAATAAATTAACACGTTCACGGGAAACCGTTTATACAGGAGCATTACTAGAGCCAATTACATGATCACGTGGATGCCTCTCATCTACTTCGTAGATGTTACCTTCAATAACACGAATATATTTCTTACAATCAATAGTTACTTCTCAAATGCAGGATTGTAATATTAACTACTTTTTTGGTAGATCTTGTGCTTTGAAATATATTTATTTTGCTTCTAGCTTCTACAATGAACTTTTCCATAAATATGTTTCTAAGCTTCTGTAAAGTTGGTTGTTGCTCTGTCAGTCACCACTGATGCTGTCCCGTAAACTCGTCGACCTTGATACAGAAACTAAAGTGCGTTTTGTCACCGGAGAACATGTAAGTGACTTGAGCATTGCAGCCGTATTGTCCCCCAGACAGTCATGTATGTCATGATAGGCCGTTGTTAGGACAATACGACATAATGTCATGATAAAAATAGTCCCACGAAGGAAACTGCCCTAAAAGTGTGAATTCTTAGACCTTCACATACTTCTAGGTCATGGCAACATGAGCTGGGGTGGTTATTTCTTTCCTCGGAGTCTTTTCCTCACAGACAGTTGCCTGAACATTGTAAACATGATTCTCCACATAGTGTATGAGGCCGAGTCGACTCCATAGTCGTGCTGGATTGGAAAGTCGTGCCTGTGATGGCCATAGAAACCGGACCACAGTCTTGGTACACTAACTACTACACCGCCTCAATTCTACGTGGAGTATTAGCCCTCTACCCATGGTGCATCCGACAATATGATGTGGGTAACCGACTCCCTTCCTCGCCGCCTCCTTTCCAGTAAAATAGATGGTACCAATTTTACGCATCTGAATAGGCCGTAAGACAGAAATTCAAGCTTTTGGGAGGATTGAACCACTGCCACAACCACTATGCCGTGAAACCACATGTAGTCAACATAATGATTATGCCCTAGGTGGCAAGTACGACGTCAGTAGGAAACCATTGGTTCCCAACCCTGGTGGAGAACAGCCGCCTGTCAGCTGCCAGTCTGAACACGCTTACAGATAATATCTTCATCTTATGAAATGCTGCTTTTGCTTGGGGTCAGTTTCTCTGGCAACCCAATGCCCAGTGTTGTTTTTAGGCTACATCATGCAAAGTACAACAAACATGCGATTGTACATTGGCTCGTTTTGTTTTTGTTTGTTTTTTGGTCAAGAGGTTTGAATCCCAAAGAAAACAAGAAACAGAGCCACTGTTATAATCGTTAACTGTACGTGGCCATGCCAGTTGGTCAAGTAATTGGCTCTACATCCTGATAGTGGGGTACTTTGAATAAATGAGCCTGAATTATCTAATATCACTCTATTTCTCCCTATATCTTTAAACTATCTAGATATGTTGTCACATACTGCTAAAGAGAACTAAATAGCACTGATGTTATGAACTAAACACGCTAGAATAACAGTGTGCCTGCCTAAGAAGAGTATCTATAGATGACGCTCAGTACAACACCAGGCTGCAGCTAGCTAGACACTAGAAGTGTCTGAGCCAGCCAAGACAGAAATGCCAATGCGTGCAGCGTGGCTAAAAACTCGGTGCCTTGCAGAGATCACCTTTATTAGTTAATGTTCTCTGCTGATCTCTGCGGGGCACCGAAGTCTCACCAGCGACAGATGATCTGCCTTGTTTTGAGAAGCCTGGTCAATAGTTCCATTGTTCCAATTGCTATTGTCATCGTGATTGTCCAGTTTAAGGTACGGTTGACACATGTATCTATCACAATGATTGTCTTTCATCACATACTGATGATATCAAATTGGTAAATCATTATTTCATCAAACATTGCATCATTTGTAACTTTTAATTGTTTATTTTTTTTCCCTCAGAAACATAACATTAGTTTAACTATTGAAGACAGTGATTCTTAAGTTAAATTAATTTATGAAACTCATATTCTCTTATCAGTTTAGCTAGGATTAGTACACTGAAAAAAAGAGAGTAATTGTGCGTACCTATTAACACACTGTTGACAGATCACTGTTAAACTTTATGTTATGTTGTTGTTATTGTTACAGAGATGTGGCGTGAGGGCATCTGATTGTTCTAGAAGTATATATGACACAGTAGCGCTCTAGCGGTACCTTCTTGGGGAAGTATGCCTTGCATACTTACTTTCTAAATAAGCTCATTTCACTGGACGGACGCTATTGTTGCAGGACCAACTCCACTATAGTGCATTTACACTTGGTTGCCTCCATATAAAAATCCATATCTCAGTGACCAACTGAGGGAAAATTATGAGATTTAGCATACAACCTTTTCATTATGTCCACCCAAGAAAAAAATTTTTGTTCTGGAGATTGTACAGCAGATTTCAATGTTTGTTTATATGCGGTATATAACTTACGGGTCAGAGATTAAGTCCATAATTTTAAATGTATTACACCTTCAGCCAGAAAATCAGCGTTCAATGTTGGATATTCTCCGTGGTTCACGGCATTGGCCTTATGGCAAGAGCCCCGCGCTGTTTATACGGGGAGTGTTCAGGGGTGTCGTCAATGTGGGTTCTTTCATGAAACCTGATTGTTTTTTTTAAAATCTTATCACTTATATGATACAGTGTTGATTGCAGACAATGCGCAGGATTTGCCACAATTAGTAGATGTGGTTGTTGTACACAGTGAGCAACTGGGGTTAGAATTAAATTGTAAAAAGACACAGGTTATGGTAGTCACTAGGAAGAACGAAATACCACAGTGTAATATACAAGTAAATGAGAATATTCTTCAACAAGTGAATCGGTACAATTATCTTGGAACAGTCATAACATCTGATGGGAGATGCCTTGAAGAGATTAGAACTAGAATCGACATGGCGAAAGTAGCCTTTAGCAAGATGAAAAACATTCTGACCAATAAAAAGATGTCAACTGAAACGAGAAAAAGAGTGTTGAGGGGATAAATAGAGACTGTTCTTTTGTATGGACGGGAAACTTGGACAATGAGCAGTCAAGCTGAAAAACATCTGATGGCTGAAGAAATGTGGTTTCTGAGGAAAATGCAAAGAATAAATGGACAGACAGAAAAACCAATGACCATGTACTACAGAAGACACATGAAAATCACAAATTGATTAGAGAAATTAGACGTAGACAGTCAAAATTTTTTTGACATGTTATGAAAAGATGATTGGAGAATGATTGATATGATTGATATGATTGGAGAACTTAATGACAACTGGCAAGATCGAAGGGAACAGACCAAGGGGAAGACGAGAGGAAAATACCTGGATGGCTTGGCCACATGGCATGGACGAGACAGGAACACTGAGCTGATCCACGACTCTGGTGATCGAGTGAAATGGCGCGTCATAACCGCCCAAGGATTCTGGCATGACACATGATTGATTGATTGACCCCTTATCGCTAACATTAGAATGTGTGAATATTGTTAAATGGGATTGAATGCGAAATTTTGTACACTTCAAAGCATCGCTATGAAGTTGTACACATATCTTTGTCAAGAAGGTGATCGCAGGAAACTGTTTCATACTATTACAAATTCCGAAAAAAGAACGGTGCATGCATTGGGTTTGAGTAAACGGTCATTTCGTCGATGGGTGCAAGAATCTGGAATTAAACCACCACGCAATAACCAAACGGTAGGTAGAAAAGCTATTGTAGACAACTTTCACAAGGGTGTCATAACGCGAGATATTATAAAAATGCTGGATACTAAAGAAACAGTGACTGAAAGAAAACTTAGGGTTTGGTTGACAAAGAACAATAACATAGAGCTATCCAACTTTGTGGAAAATTATAAGGACATTAGGCTTAACGTTTAGAAAGTACAAGGGAGGTAATATATCCTTTGCCAGTAGCCGCATTTAGGAGCCATGAGAAGCAGATACCTACGAGAAATAAGGGAAATGCGCAAAGAAAATTATGGCATAGTGTATTTGGATGAAACGTGGATCAATGGGCACCACACAAGTTATAAGGAATGGCAATCAGTGAATGAAAAGATAAAGCGATATGTGTCCAGTAGTATAGGACAGCCGGCTTCCTGGCCTAGAGTTTAGCGACTTTTCTCGGTAATCTCGTATACTCTCGTAGGTAGAGTGACGACAGTGAGAATCAGCACTGGTTCGAATCGCGTCGGTAACTTACGGGGTATGTGAGTCGGCCGCTCAGAAAGCAATGGCAAACTACTGAGCGTAATCTTGCCAAGAAATCAACAATCAGCTGATGTTTACAGCGATGTCCTGTAAAGGATATACAAACATTATAGTATAGGACAGCATTTGGTCATGGCTCATGCTGATAAAACGCATAATGACTTACTACAGAATGCTGGACTCGTGTTCGTATCAAAGCATACAGACAATAGGGATTATCATAATAAGATGAATGGTAATGTATTTAGAGATTGGCTCGAGAATACAGTTCTTCCATCCCTAGATAGAAAGTCGTGTCCAATTATGGACAATACATGATATCAATGTGGTTGCCCAAGAAGACAAAATACCTAGGCCATCGAGCACAAAGGGAGCAGTAAAGATATGGCTCCGAATGGAAAACATACCATTTCCAGAAAAGTATTTCTAGCTAGAATTGTTGTCCCTTGTAAAACAGACGCCAAAAAGCAAGAAATATCAAATCGACAAATTGATAGAAGAGCATCGTCATGGGTACTTGAGACTTCCGCTGTACCATTCTCATTTTAACCCTACAGAACATGTGTGGGCTAAAATTAAAGGACAGGTGGCAGCTGACAATACTATATTCAAATTGTCTGACGTCAAGATACTAACCCAGCCCGCGCTATTAAATATTGATAAACATTAGTGGGAAAAATGTCAGGACCATGTGTTGAAAGAGGAAGAGGACTATTGGAGAAAGGATGGATTGAATTTTATGCAACCGAGAACAGTCAGCAACCTACTGGAATCGCGGGACACAGATTAAGGTCTGGGTAGATAGCAGACATTAATCCACATGCACACCTACTTGGATAGTTTTGCTCCAACTATTCAGAAGAAGAATTGCAGGCACTTAACATGACAGCATCGGCACATACAATACAACTTGTCAATAGCAACAGTTTGTATTCCACAGTGATGAATTTTCAATTCCGTAAGCCCTCAACGGTGACAAGCAACTGTCATATAATTTTTTTAAAAAAAGCTCTAGACGCATTGAATACCAACCGAAGAGTAATAATGTGGTGGGAACTGACAAATTGTGGCATAACAAGAAACGTGAGAAGAAACACGTTGTCAAATGAGGGGACAACACACAAACATACGAATAATTCTATAAAATTCAATGAAAAGAGGACCAGCATCTTGACAGTTATGAAGGAAGCCCACAACAGAATCATTCACAGCTATATTCGTCGTGCAAAACATGTAATCATGTTCCGTCTCAGCAGAGTAGACATTACACCCACTCCCATACGAATCCGGATAGCATTGTGTCATCATCTGAATTGGCGGGGCATTCATTACTGTAAAACAAGTTTGTTAGCGAGAAATCACTAGTTTTTCACCAAAACATTAAAGAAATTTCGCGGCTTTCCATGATTTAAGTTGCTTTTGGACCTATCAAAGACATATTCCTTTGGTGGTGGTAAATATAAGACGGCAGGAAAAATTTCATAACGATGCAATGGACAGTTTTCAAAATAATTGATCGTGAATGACGGCATTCATTTCTGGACAGACTATAGCAGTGCCTGTCTTTCATTAAACATGTCCAGAACCAGCCTGACTGATGCATGATAGCAAGCAAGCAATCATGTCACGGATGCCGATGAACATGTAAATAAACACTATAATATGATCACATTTCATTGTTTCAATGGAAACAGGACATTCTTATATGAATGAAAGTGCTATAGGGGAATCCCTCAAATGGGAACTCTGAAGCAAAATGTGATATAACTGTGAAAAGGTCAACAATATTCCCTAATGCATGACCACGTTTACACGGATATTATATTCTTAAATTATAGAATATACGACTTTGCCACAAAGATAATTTATAACAATACTATAATATTAGTGCACTCGGCTCAGTTGCATAGACATCACAGTTCGTCAATGTTATGGAATAGAAGAAAAAGCAAGCGGCTGCAGCAGGATATAACAATATGAAATGGAAACAAATATGATATTTAGCTCCTGCGAGAAGAAACGTACTTATCACAAACACGTTGCACATACCTTACAAGGAGATCCATAGTATCCCGAAATACAGGTGAAAATCCAAAAAAAATCCAAAATCAGAAGCAATAAATATATAAAATGAATAATTAAATAAAAAACACACAAATGCGTACAAAACGATACACAGGACGGCCGACGTTTCGATTCTCAGAATCTTTGTTAAGGACAGGACAACACAGATAGATGAAACAACGAAATGATGTTGTTTTATCTCGTTTATCTCCATTTCGTTGTTTTATCTGAATCATGCATTGTCCATAATTGGACACGACGGTCTATCTAGGGATGGAAGCACAGTATTCTCGAGCCAATCTCTAAATACATTACCATTCATCTTATTATGATGACAGAAGGACCATCTGCAAATCTAACCATTAGAGAACTCCTGTTTGCGGACGACCAAGCACTAATAGCAAAATCAGAAGCTGAATTACAAGACCACATGAATAGTCTAAACGAAATGTGTAGGGAACATAACATGAAAATTAGCACAAGCAAAACAGAGGTAATGACTATAATTAAAGAAGAACAAACAGCAACAATTCACCTAAACGAACATCCCTTGAAACAAGTAAAGAGCTTCAAGTACCTAGGAAGTATAATATCATCAAATGGCAGATCAGAAGACGAGATCGAAAATAGGTGCAATAAGGCAAATCAACTCATTGGACAAATGGCACCAATATTAAAGAACAAACATGTATCAATAACTGTCACGAGCTCGCCATGAGTTACCCAGATAATAATACCGACGTTTGCTTGGCGTATATTTTCTAGGCCACAACAGTCGTACTAACAGAGTAAACACAGCTGCACGGGATACATCGGGTCAGCCCATATACACATTTGGCGGTGAGTGAGAAGGAAGGGATAAAACGCGTTGGCAGTTCATAACAGTTAAAATCACATATAATTGGCCGCTCAGGATATGGAATGGTTCCGTTTGTCATCTATGGTTCCGGACATCAGACGGAATGGAGGTTTTGACTGTCAGCACATGAAAGAAAGTTGAGGGTGTTATTGAAAACAGTGGAACACCTGCCGGACATGAACAACGTCACGTGCACAATGTAAGCTTGTTTGGAAAACCATGATTGGCAGCTTGGTATCGAAACTCTTTGTTGGAACTCGACAGTAACTCTCTAGATTGTTTTGGATGTCAGAACCAGTGATGACAAATCTAACATGGAGGGAGCCCGAGGGAGGATGGATCCCTGACAGGGGATGATCTGCCAATGTGCCACCTGTGTGGTGGCATAAAGGATAACGTCACGTGGCCAACTTTGGTAGTTTGCCATATAAACCCGAGTTGGGACCAACTAGGGGGAATTGAAAATGCTCTAGTCGGAGTGCCAGGGCACTGCAGTGCTTAGTGGAAATAATATCTACCGTGTGTTAATTAGTGACTTAATTTTACACGTGCCTATAATGGCAGATGTAGATATGATTGATAGGACTGCAGTAGTGCCATTTAAGGTATAACCTAGTATAATATTAGTTCTAATTAATATAGACTGTGGCCTTGTTAAACTATAGTGTGATGATTAGCACTGTTAGTGGAAACTAGTTAGAGTAGAATAGTGATATTAACTCTGCTAGTTAAGAATAGATTAGTGAAGTGTTGATAAGCTTTACTTGTTGAGAATTGAGTAATGAGGGATAATTGGGATCTTCCCGTAGGTGTCCCTGGTGGGCGGGGTTCCGTATTCTGTTTGCTGATTTTTTCTTTGTCATAGCCTGATTCGGCTCTAGGTGGGTAGCTAATCTGCTCTATGACTAAGTCTAGTTAGCTAAAGATCATTAAGCAAGGTGATAGGCTTACACTCAGCCGAAAGGATCAGTAACTAGTACTATCACCAGATGTGTTGTTTCTATCCTAGGTTCCCTACCAGATCCAAGGAAACTCAACAAGTTTTTGGGAAAAAATCCAATCCCATTCGGAAGAACACCAGTTCAACACTCAATAAAGTTGCATACAGAACGTAACTAAAGCTAGAAGGAAGTTGATTCACCAAAGAGAGTGATGCGTACTGATGCACCACACAGCATCAGACAGTAGTAACTAAATGAGAACAGTCTAATAGTTACCTAGTGTTATATAATCTCGTGTAATAGAACACAAGACATTATACGTGAGGCTAGATAGACACGAGTGAGGATCAATCACATTAACAATTAACATTAATGACGGTGTACACACTACAAAGGACTTGTGCAGTTTTTTTAAGGAACGATAGGGACGGACATTGTGTAGGGTGCAACCGGTCCATGATTAACTGTTAATACCACCGGTGTCTATTTCGGATGATCATGAAATTGGATTACCAGAGGTCTACAGAGGCAAAGCAGTATCCGGCAAGATGGTTTCGGCACGGGGTGAGATGTACATGTTCTGACGTAACGTGCTGTGGTCTATCCTTGCTGGGATCAGCTGACTGGGTTGTTGTCTGAGAGTCCGATTCTACACACTTTATAGAACACGTCACACATTTTCTTCACATACACGTCTCATATACGTTACACTTTTATTTTAATAAATTAATCTTTATTAATTTTTAGAAGCAAGAGTTGTTGAGTATGTTGCGTTGGGAAGTATGAGAGGGGGCATAGTACGACAGTGGGAGAGTGATAGGAAAAGGTGTCCATAGGCTGATGGAGTGTGTTGGACGGAAGCTGGTGGATTCTCCAGAATATTGAGAGGGAAAAAATATTATAATGTGGGTGTCGGCTCTCTTCACTCCAGGGACGACACTGTAAAGGAGGACACGACAATAACTACTAAGAAAGCACTTTACAACACAATCTTCCTACCAACTCTATGCTAATAATGCCAAACCTGGACAATGACAGAAAAAGAGAAAAGAAAAATCACAACAACAGAAATGACGTTCCTGAGAAGAATACTCAACGTATCAAGAAGAGATAAGATCAGAAATGAAGAAATCAGGACTAAAGTGGGGGTTAAAGCTGCTCTAGATTTTATTAGAAAGCATCAAGTCAAATGGTTTAGCCATGCAAGTAGGCTACCAGTCAACAGCATGCCACAACAAGCAATGATGTACAGACCAGATGGAAACAGAGGAAGAGGCCGACCACGTAAACGTTGGACGGAGGGAATAACAGAATCCATGGGAATGTCGATATACGAAGCCCATAACCGGGCACTCTCACGAAGTTTATACTTCACCTCGACACCGCAAGGTACAAGAGGAACATGATGAGATGAGATGAGAATCCCTATTGTCTGTATGCTTTCATACGAACACGAGCCCAGCATTCTGTTGTAAGCCATTATAGCTATTACCAGCATGGGCCATGACCAAAAGCTGTCCTATACTACTGGGCACATATCGCTTTATCTGTCCATCCACTGTTTGCCATTCCTTATCACTTGTGTAGTGCGCATTGATCCACATTTCATCCAAATACACTAGGTCATAATTTTCTTTTCGCATTTCCATTATTTCACGTAGGTATCTGCTTCTCGTGGCTCCTAAATGCGGTTGCTCGCAAAGAATATTTCTACCTCCCTTGTACTTTCTAAAAGTGAAGATAATGTCCTTATAATTTTCCACAAAGTTGTTTTGGATAGCTCTATGTTATTGTTCTTTCTCAATCAAACCCTACGTTTTCTTACAGTCACAATTTCTTTGGCATCCAGCATTTTTATAATGCTGGATAATCCTGGATATAAAATCCAAAATTTTTATAATTTTAGGAGTCTCCGTGGCGAAGTGGTCAAGCCTTTTGACTCGGGCTCCAAAGGTTGTAGGTTCGATTCCGGGCCTCATCCTTCGGTTCACGAGTTAAATTTTTCGGAGACTTCTGTGGGTCGTCACTAGAGCTGCTGAGTTCGTGCTGTGTGCGATGCTTTCCGCGCTGCGGAAAGAAACCGAGCCATATGGGATAGAACCCGGTGCAGTGAAGTCGACCCTGTCGACTTTTAAGCGATTTTTTAAAGCATTTTTATAATAGCTCGCCTTATGACATCTTTGTCAAAGCTGTCTAACCTTTCTACCTACCGTTTGGTTATTGCGTGGTGGTTTAATTCCAGATTCTTGCACCCATCGACGAAATGAACGTTTACTCAAACCCAATGCATGCACTGCTCTTTTTCCCGGAATTGGTAATAGTATAAAACAGTTTACTGCGATCAGCTTCTATACAAAAATATGTGTACAACTTCATAGCGATGCTTTGAAGTGTATCCACAATTTCGCATCCAATCCCATTGAAAAATATTCACACATTTCAATGTTAGCGATAAGTGGTAAGATTTAAAAAAAAAAATAATAATAATAATCAGGTTTCATGAAATAACCCACAGTTTGACGACACCTCTGAACAGTCCCAGTTTAAACTGCGCGGGGTTCTTGGCATAAGGCCAATCCCGAGAAAGACGTAAAATATTCAACATTGAACGCTGATTGTCTGGCTACGCTGAAATACATTTAAAATTATGAACTTCATCTCTGACCCGTAAATTATATACCGCATATAAACAAACTTTGAAATCTGCTGTAAAATCTCCAGAACAAAAATTGTTTTGTTGGATGGACATAATGATAAGGTTATATGCTAAATCTCATCATTTTCCTTCAGTTTGTTACTGAGATATGGAATTTTATATTGGGGCAGACAAAAATAAACACACTATAGACACTTAGACACCATGGCCTGCAGGAACATCAGTGCCATCCCTGACTGGCAGTACACCAGACATCATGGCCTGCAGGAACATCAGTGCCATCCCTGACTGGCAGTACACCAGACATCATGGCCTGTAGGAACATCAGTGCCAGCACTGACTGGCAGTACACCAGACACCATGGCCTGCAGGAACATCAGTGCCAACACTGACTGGCAGTACACCAGACATCATGGCCTGCAGGAACATCAGTGCCATCCCTGACTGGCAGTACACCAGACATCATGGCCTGCAGGAACATCAGTGCCATCCCTGACTGGCAGTACACCAGACATCATGGCCTGTAGGAACATCAGTGCCAGCACTGACTGGCAGTACACCAGACACCATGGCCTGCAGGAACATCAGTGCCAACACTGACTGGCAGTACACCAGACATCATGGTCTGTAGGAACATCAGTGCCAGCACTGACTGGCAGTACACCAGACATCATGGCCTGCAGGAACATCAGTGCCAGCGCTGACTGGCAGTACACCAGACATCATGGCCTGTAGGAACATCAGTGCCAGCGCTGACTGGCAGTACACCAGACACCATGGCCTGCAGGAACATCAGTGCCAGCACTGACTGGCAGTACACTAGACATCATGGCCTGCAGGAACATCAGTGCCAGCGCTGACTGGCAGTACACTAGACATCATGGCCTGTAGGAACATCAGTGCCAGCGCTGACTGGCAGTACACCAGACACCATGGCCTGCAGGAACATCAGTGCCAGCACTGACTGGCAGTACACCAGACATCATGGCCTGTAGGAACATCAGTACCAGCACTGACTGGCAGTACACCAGACATCATGGCCTGTAGGAACATCAGTGCCAGCACTGACTGGCAGTACACCAGACATCATGGCCTGCAGGAACATCAGTGCCAGCACTGACTGGCAGTACACCAGACATCATGGCCTGTAGGAACATCAGTGCCAGCACTGACTGGCAAGTAGTGTATTGAGGCCTCTACACACATATTATTCCTCCAGAATCTGGCGGCTGAGAGGGTTTATGAAGGAAATATGGGGCAAATTGTCGACTCGGTAAAAAAAATTTGTGTGGGAACGGGTTTTTTCGGCCTGCCTGGTGAGAAAATCTGTGAAAGTAATTAAGGTAAAAGTATTTTTAGTTGGTTGGTTCTGTACTGGAAAGAGAGGGTGTGAAGGGAAAGTTATTTTGGTTACGTAGGGTATATTAGTATGGGTAGTGATGTATAAACAAGGGTGTGATGGGTCGTGGTTTCTACTCATGGGTTGGATATATGGTGGTTACGTATATGAATGTGTTCACTATGCATGGTGAGTAATGCATAAACAAGGGTGTGATGGGTCGTGGTTTCTTCACATGGGTTGGGTATATGGTGGTTACGTATATGAATGTGTTAGTATGCGTGGTGTAGTGATGTATAAACAAGGGTGTGATGGATCGTGGTTTCTACTCATGGGTTGGGTATATGGTGGTTACGTATATGAATGTGTTCACTATGCATGGTGAGTGATGTATAAACAAGGGTGTGATGGATCGTGGTTTCTACTCATGGGTTGGATATATGGTGGTTACGTATATGAATGTGTTCACTATGCATGGTGAGTAATGCATAAACAAGGGTGTGATGGGTCGTGGTTTCTACTCATGGGTTGGGTATATGGTGGTTACGTATATGAATGTGTTAGTATGCGTGGTGTAGTGATGTATAAACAAGGGTGTGATGGATCGTGGTTTCTACTCATGGGTTGGGTATATGGTGGTTACGTATATGAATGTGTTCACTATGCATGGTGAGTAATGTATAAACAAGGGTGTGATGGATCGTGGTTTCTACTCATGGGTTGGGTATATGGTGGTTACGTATATGAATGTGGTCACTATGCATGGTGAGTAATGTATAAACAAGGGTGTGATGGGTCGTGGTTTCTACTCATGGGTTGTATATATGGTGGTGGTGTAGACATAATGTGTCTGTTCGTGGTGAGTAATGTATAAACTGCCAAGGGTGTGATGGGTCGTGGTTATACTCGACGAAGTAAGAGGTGTAGATGGTTACTATCATCTGAACAGTGTGATAGTAGTGTCTAAGTGAAAGTAAAGGGTGGTATGTAGCTTATTCACTACCATCATTACAAAGGAAATCTTATAAAGTTATAATGGGTGTCATTTGATGGTAAGGGGTGGGTATTAGTGATCAAGTAGGAGTGATATAGGGGTGGTCATAAATGTAATAAGAGGTGTTCGCAGTTACACACTGGTCAACCAGTGGTCAAGCAATGGTCAAGTAAGGGTCAAGTAGTCAAGTAAGGAAATTTTAAGGAAAAGTGATTGTAATGAGATGGTGATGATTAAAGAGTGGTAAATTAGTGGTCAAGCAGTGGTCAAGTGGTCAAGTAAGGAAAATTTTAGGGAAAATTGGTCGTAGTGACATGGTAATGCTTAAATTAGTGGTAAATTAGTGGTCAAGTAGTGGTCAAGTAGTGGTCAAGCAGTGGTCAAGCGGTGGTTAAGTGAGGAAAATTTTAGGGAAATTTTAGGGAAAAGTGATTGTAATGATATGGTGATGATTAAAGAGTGGTAAATTAGTGGTCAAGCAGTGGTCAAGTGGTCAAGTGAATAAATTTTAGCGGAAAGTAGTTGTAGCGACATGGTGATGCTTAAAAGGTGGTAAATTAGTGGTCAAGTAGTGGTCAAGTAGTGGTCAAGTGGTCGAGTGACCACTTAAATTGCAGAGGACGATGTGCCTAAGATTATGGTAGTGATTAAAGTGATCGATGACGTGGTCAAGCAGTGGTCAAGTTGTCAAGTAAGGAAATTGTAGGGGAAAGTACGTATAGTGCAGTGGTGATGGGTAAAGTGAGGAGGAATCAATAGTAGTGATAATACTACTACCAATATTAGCGACAAGAATATTAGCTGGTGCGTTGTTATTATACTATTTTTTGTGGGGTGTGTAAAAATCATACAAAGAGTGTCATACAACCACAAGTACACACATGTACACACTTGATACATTTGTACATACATACACATAAAGACAGACAAGCACAAAGACACACCCATACTATTACTACTGTCATCACAACTATACACAAGTACAGACACACTCACCCATACACAAGAACACTCAAAGACAAATACAAAGACAGACAAGAACAAAGACACACCCATCGCCTAGGATTACTACTGTCATCACAACTATACACAAGTACACACCCATAAACAAATACACAAGAACACTCAAAGACAAACACATCTCCTAGCATTACTACTGTCACTATCAACAGATATACACACGTGCAGAGACAGCACAGACACACCCATACCATTACTACTGTCATCACAACTATACACAAGTACAGACACACTCACCCATAATCAATTACACAACTACACACCTACAAGCAAAATCACACAAAGACACAGACACACTTGTACATACAGACACAGAAGTACAGACAATCCATACTATTACTACTGTCATCACAACTATACACAAGTACACACAGACACACTCACCCATAATCAATTACACAAATACACACCTACAAACAAAAACACACAAAGACACAGACACACTTGTACATACAGACACAGACAACCCATACTATTACTACTGTCATCACAACTATACACAAGTACTCACCCATACACAAGAACACTCAAAGACAAATTATAATGGGTATGGTGGTAAGGGGTATTAGTGATCAAGTAGGAGTGATATAGGGGTGGTCATAAATGTAATAAGAGGTGTTCGCAGTTACACACTGGTCAACCAGTGGTCAAGCAATGGTCAAGTAAGGGTCAAATAGTCAAGTAAGGAAATTTTAGGGAAAAGTGGTCATAATGATATGGTGATGATTAAAGAGTGGTAAATTAGGGGTCAAGCAGTGGTCAAGCAATGGTCAAGTGGTCAAGTAAGGAAATTTTAGGGGAAACCTAAGAAGCCAGAATCATCCTCCTTCAAAACACTGTCATCTTCACAACAATCTTCATCTTCTGACCACGATGTCCGTCTATCAATTAAAGCTGTCATTGTACCTGATGAATGGAAGGTGAAAAAAGTGTTACACAAGTAGGTTAAAACGTTTTTAAAACAAGTGTCAACGTTAGGATTACAATGTGATTCTATAGAAGAATCTCTGATCGCAGACCCATACTACAGATACGACAGTATGAGTGTAGATTCTACGAGTCACAATTATGGACTGGTGTAATGGTTTTCACTAACAACTGACAAGAGGGTGTTTTTGTGAAACGGGAACTCGACACCGGTGATATGTTAGTAGTAGGGGCTTTAAATCTAATGTCTGACAATGTATAAGTATGCATTTCCTTAATGTCGTTGGCGAGGGTATGAGTATTATGTTGGACAAATGACCAGTGGTTGTGTGGTAGATGTTTAGTTTTGGTGATAGGAAAGAAGTGTTGGTAGAATTCTACAGTACAAGAAGCAAAATTTGTTTGAGTCCAAGTGATTTGTCTGTAAGCTCTGTGTGTCATGTGTTTCCTTATTATATGTTTGTGTTCTAGTAGTACTTGTTGGGTGGTTCATCTGATATGGTTTAAGTTTTAATTTGTGACTTGTTTTGTCTGATATGTTCTTGTTGTCTTTGTGTATCTCATTACGTATTCTTTAATAGAGCCCAAATTTGGGAAATTTCATGTAAAGTGTATATTAGAATAAGTTGTGTTATAGCAAGTTGAAGATGTCAGCCATGGGAAATGGATCTTTTGGAATACTCGGATGAACTATCCCCGATGGACTCACAGATTACATGGCCATACATGTTGTTAACTGTCATGGGTGTTTCAATGGAGCACGTGTACAGTGGAGGTTTGAAGGTCTTGGTGATGTAACCACTTTGTATTAGAAAGCAACCAAGACTGTGGAGAGATGAGTGCTGTATAAGGGTTTCTGTACCAGATACGGTGAAGGTCTTTGGTAAAGTAAAACAAGGAAAGGGGTGACATTGATAGCGTCTTTTCAGATAAGACACATTTGACTACAGAAGTTACATTTTTTTTCTTAGTTTTGTGGACTTACTTTTTCCATAGCTATTTCTGTTCTTGACCTTTCCCCTTTTGGTGACTTATTTATAAGTTTAGTTGAAATATTTCTGTCTTTGGACGATGTTTTTCATATTTGGTTATTTTTATAATGTTTGAATTTATAATTTTTGATCAACCTTTTAGTTGTAATATTTATAAGCTTGGTCGAGACATTTCGTATTTTGGCTTTTTCGCCTTTGGTTATTTTTTCCTAGGTTTTATACATTTGACTGTTCTGTATTTGCCATAACTTCTTCTAAGACTTTGTTCATGTCTGGTAATGTAAGCTCTGAGCCGACAAGACAACGTCATGAAAACAAAACCAATAGAGAAAATCAACAAAAAAACTTGGTTTCAATATAGCAAAGAATGTATTATTCATCAAAACACTTTAGTGATATAAGAAAATATCAATGACATAGATGCTTAGTGAAAAACCAAAAAGTTTTGGATTAGTGATCTTCATTCTTCTGGGCTCTGCTGGTTGACTATCAAAAACACTGTTGTTGTCGAAGTTATCACACATACCTTATTTGTTTCGGATCCAGAATAAAGACATGTATGGGATATCATACAAGATATCTGAATACTTCTTTTTATCATACCAAAACCACCCGATAGCGGTGGTCGACACTTTTTTCTAATACTACCACTTGATTGGGTAGCATAAGCGATAGGTCCTTGCAGTACGCCTTAAGGGCTGCCAAGCTGTCTCTATCATTTGGTTGGATATCCTCTGCTACTATGAGTGGAGGTGTTGCCAGGGTGTCTAAGGGTGTCATCCTTTCTCGTGATGTCTGGTGATGTAAGTACCGTTGTAGGTTCGAATTGTATAGATTGGTACGTATCTGACAGGGATAATCATTGTGAATGTTCCCATTATGGCGGGTAAGGTTATCATTGAAGATACAGTGGTGGCAGTCTGGTACTTGCGTTAGACTACGAGGCTGGTGTAAATAGACGGGTGGTAGTGTCGTCTCTGGTATTGCAGTGTTTGGTGTATTCATACATGGCTGATGACGTATTCGTTTGTGTTTTTGTAGGCCATCGTTCGTATTATACACCTTATCACATAACTGACAGGGATATACTTGGTCTTTCCCCTCGTGAATGGTCCGAATGTGACGATTAAGGGTATACTTATCACAATAGGATTTGTCGCACACTGAACACGTGAAAGTAGATCTGGTAGTCATATTGATAAACTGGTCACAAGTCACACTTTCGCTTTCTTACAATCCGAAAAAATGTTCTGGTGTATACAATGTTTCAATGTTTTATCAGAGGCCGACGAAACGAATAAGGCTCACACCAAGTTTCACTGCTGTAGCTACCCAAGTCACTACGTGAACAATATCTGCTTACTACACTAAGCGACTTACAACAGCAGGTTTCACAAAAATAACTCTGAAGATACCCAAGTCAGCCCGTGAACTGGTACTGAGCTCACAAGAGACGCCTTCTATTTTATACACTGGTTCTGCACCCTACATAGCTGACGTGGCAGTTAGACAAGCTATTCTCACGCCCGCCTGCTTCCCCACAAACCGATGACTCATACTTAATGACTTTTGCATATGGCGTTGATGACGTAGGGGCTGTCTCGGACATCCGCGTTCTTTATCACAAGGGGGTATGTGGTTTGTGATATTCTTGTAGGTCTGTATGTACAAGTGTATCTGTACTGGTTGTGATACCAGTAGTAATGGTTTGTGTGGCCCTCTTTGTGTAGGTCTGTATGTACAAGTGTATCAAGTGTGTACGGGTGTGTAGTTGTTGTGACAGTAGTAATGGTATGGATTGTCTGTACTTCTGAATCTGTACGTGTGTTTGTTTGGTTGTCTTTGTATTTGTCTTTGAGTGTTCTTGTGTATGGGTGAGTACTTGTGTATAGTTGTGATGACAGTAGTAATAGTATGGGTTGTCTGTGCCTGTATGTACAAGTGTGTCTGTGTCTTTGTGTGTTTTTGTGTATGGGTGAGTGTGTCTGTACTTGTGTATAGTTGTGATGACAGTAGTAATAGTATGGGTGTGTCTTTGTGCTTGTCTGTCTTTATGTGTATGTCTGTACGTACAAGTGTATCAAGTGTGTATGTGTGTAGTTGATGTCTGGTTCTATTTGTGTTCATGTGTGTGTATGTCTGTCTGTGTGTGTGTGTGTGTGTGTGTGTGTGTGTGTGTGTGTGTGTGTGTGGTTGTTGTGATGACAGTAGTAATGCTAGGAGATGTGTGTGTATTTGAGTTTGTACTTTGTTCAACAATATTCTTGTCGCCTAATATTGGTAGTACTATTATCACTACTATTGATTCTTCCTCACTTTACCCACTACCATTGCATTATACGTACTTTCCCCTACAATTTCCTTACTTGACTACTTGACCACTGCTTGACCACGTCATCGATCACTTTAATCACTACCATAATCTTAGGCACATCGTCCTCTACAATTTAAGTGGTCACTCGACCACTTGACCACTACTTGACCACTACTTGACCACTAATTTACCACCTTTTAAGCATCACCATGTCGCTACAACTACTTTTCCCCTAAAATTTCCTCACTTGACCACTGCTTGACCACTGCTTGACCACTAATTTACCACCCTTAAACCATCACCATGTCGCTACAATCACTTTTCCCCTAAAATTTATTCACTTGACCACTTGACCATTGCTTGACCACTGCTTGACCACTAATTTACCACCCTTTAAGCATCACCATATCATTACGACCAATTTTCCCTAAAATTTCCTTACTTGACTACTTGACCCTTACTTGACCATTGCTTGACCACTGGTTGACCAGTGTGTAACTGCGAACACCTCTTATTACATTTATGACCACCCCTATATCACTCCTACTTGACCACTAATACACCTTACCACCATACCCATTACAACTTTATAAGATTTCCTTTGTAATCGGTGAATATACCACCCTTTACCTTCACTACTATCACACTGTTCAGATGATAGTAACCATCTACACCTCTTACTTCGTCAAGTATAACCACGACCCATCACACCCTTGTTTATACATCACTACACCACGCATACTAACACATTCATATACGTAACCACCATACCCATTATAACTTTATAAGATTTCCTTTGTAATGATGGTAGTGAATATACCACCCTTTACCTTCACTACTATCACACTGTTCAGATGATAGTAACCATCTCTTACTTCATCGAGTATAACCACGACCCATCACACCCTTGTTTATACATCACGC